>JALGPX010000033.1:0-19839 GCA_023515795.1 Amoeboaphelidium occidentale | reverse complement strand
ATCCTCTTGGAGGGGTATAAAGAAAGGCTTCAAGGCGGCATTCAAACGTCTTTTTAAATCTTTCATATGCTCATAGAGCTTTAGATTAATAAACTGTACATAAGAACTGACTTTGTTTACTATGATTCATATGATCTATCTATTTTTAGCGATTACCGTCGAGGCGTGTTCATACCATTGTTCCATTTGTTAAATGCATTCTGAAATGCAATTCTTAGCTTTTGTTTAGCTCGAAGTGTTGTTTGAGTTTCTCTTCACAATGCCATGGCTCGTACCAGCACAAGATCATACAACAAATGCCAGCTCGTAAAACAATTCGACAGGATATCGCGGTTTCACTGATCTTCTGAATAATCTTTCGTTTTTCAGTTGATCATGTTGCATTTTCGAAGGTTGCTCAGTATCGCGAACGCAAAGCAAAGCGACACAGTTCTGCGATCATTTCGAGGAATGGACTTACCGCCGAGCGTTCTGGTCAATTTAGTCAATAGGAAAATACTCATTCCTACGGAAATACAAGCGAAAGTAAGCTGATCAAGCAACACATGAACGTGATTAATGATCTCTTGTAGGCTTATCCAATTATTAGAAGTGGACAGAACGCCATCGTGTTATCAGAAACAGGATCTGGAAAGACTCTCTCTTATTTACTTCCAGTTGTGGCTAAAGTTAGTGAAAGGAAATCATCAAGAAACGCGGAAGCGAAGAAGACTAGCGATTCGCTGTTATCGACTCATTCGTGGAAACGAAATATCGATTCTTTACTTATTCTGCCATCGAATGAATTGGCGGTGCAAGCGCATAGAATGCTTGAGGAACTCTCTTTTGGAACAGATATTAAATCTACATTGCTTTTGAGTAATTATGGATCGTGTATTGTGCCAAAAGAAGCAGATATCGTGATCACAACAATACAGACAGTGGAGAATATAAACGCGATGCTTAAAGAGCTCTTTGGAAATACATCTACAGTGATCATCGATGAAGTAGATTTGACATTGGGTGAAGCAATGATTAGTAAAGATTTGAAGAATCCGTTTGATCTCGTAAAGAAATTGAAGCAATGTGGAGTAGAGAAACAGTTTATCTTTTCTGCTGCGACTTTACCGCGTGGCCCAAAATCTGTGCGACAGCAGATTCTGAATTTGTTTCCAGAAGTTCAATGGGCAACATCTGCCAAAGCTCACGATCTGGCTACTACATTAGAACAGCATTGGATAAACTTCACAGAAACGGAGCAGAAATCCCTAAAAGATGGAAAGAATGCTCAGCTTTTTGATATGCTCAGGGAATCTGCAACTGGAGAGAAAATGCTAGTGTTTGCTAATAGTCGAGCAGATATCGATCAAATTTACGAGTTTCAGTCAACAATGCTCAAAGATTTGCCGAACCTTGCAGCAAAAGTAAGATTAATGAAACTACATTCAGGAGTTAAGAAGAAAGAAAGAGACCAAATTCTTTCTTTGTTTCTCAAAGAAGCCGATGCATCAACTTGTGATGTCTTGATTACAGGCGATGTTGCAGCTCGTGGGTTTGATTTCAGAGGAGTAGGAAAAGTCGTTCAATTCGACTTTGCTACAAATGTTACTACATTTATGCACAGGCTCGGAAGAACTGCAAGGGCTGGCTCTACTGGTCAAGCGATTCATTTTGTTGGTCGTGAAGATACACTCCTTGCTAGAGTGCTACAAGGAAAGATAAGCTCAAACGCTGACACCAGCGAAGACAGTATTCATAGCTTTGATGAAACTGTTTTTGCCAGAAACTTTAGCAGAAACAGATCCTTGAGAACAAGACTAAGAAAAAGGGATAAAATCTAGCTCTATTGCTTATCATCATTGGATTTTAACTTATCTAATAGACTCTTAACTTGTGCCATTTGATCAGCCAAAGCAATATTTGCTGTCTGAGAATGTTGCACTGGCTGTTGAATATTTTGCTGTGGAGGGAAGTAACCTTGTGGTTGGAATTGTTGCCCGTAAACATTAGGATAAGCAGGCATGTACTGAGGCATCTGCATTCCTTGGCCAGCTGCAAAGTAACCAGGATTATAGCCAGGATAGGCCATTTGTGGGTAATACATTTGCTGGGGATAATACCCTTGTGGGAAAGAGCCGTAGTGTTGTTGTTGAATGTTTGAGCCCATTTGGTTTGAATTGTTTGTTTGCGGCGTAACAGGCGGTGTTGGGACATCAGGTTTAAATCTTGGTTCCCTCCTTGCCTTGTTGCCCTTTTTCTTAGACTTTGCTTCTCTTTCTTTTTCGTCGTCTGAGTAATCTTGTTCTTCCTCTGGAATTTCTTCGTCATAAATATTGCTGGCATCAGTTCCTTTGAAAGCTTTCAACTTTGCAGGCAATACTACTTTACTGTACTCCTCAGAATCGGCTCTAAAAATAGGTTCACCCAATTTAGCTCTTTCCTTATCAATCTCTTCAACTGAGTTGAACCGAATGGAATACAATGGTCTAGTGACTTGACCAAAAGTTTCAAAAATCTGTCCCAATACTTTACGATCTTTGAAAACTAGAATACTTCCAATATCTAACGCTTGATTATCTCCGTATGTTTCATCACTCTGAACCAGAACTAATTCATCAACGACCCCAAACACACAACCAACTCTGATCAGACGCACCACTTCCGGAACTTCAGAAAATGGCAAAGGCTCAACAGGCGGCAATTCAACCAATTCATTCTTACTACGAGGCACATCCTCTTCGTTTTCAGACTCAATTTCAGCAACCATTTCACCTTCTTCTGATAAAGCTTCGCTTTCGCTCTCACTCACGGAATCATCAGAGGATGTGCACGAAGAGCTTTCATCATCTGCGTCGTCTGGAGTGTCTTTGGGATGCGACGCATTAATGATAGCGTCTAATTCCTTTCTTTTTTGTAAGTAGTCCTTCATAGAAATACGTTCCTTCTTTTCATCGTCCTGTTTTTCAGATGCAGCTGCGACAGGCACAACAGGTTTCGTTACTTTCTGTTCACCGCTGTACTTTGCCAACAATTCCTGCGCGATATACTTAAGATCATCCATCAAAACAATTTTCTAAAGAAAAATGTTGCAAAGCAGGGGCAAAATCCTGGAAGGAACACGTCTATTAAACCGCGCATTCTCAAGCATTTCCGGTGCAACTAATATAATTGATAAGAGAAGGCCTCTGGAGTTGTTTCTATTGGGCGATAATCTTAGACAAGTTGAGGAAGGATCTGATGCAGCCACAGACAAACAGAACGTGATTCCTGATGAGATATCACAAGCTCACGCACAGCTCATAATGAAACCAACCGTCGATGAACAATGGCTTCCTAATCCGCTATTGTACAGATCATTGGAGCTGTCTGCAGAGTATCTTGATGCTTTGTATTCTTTGCAAGATCGTATCAAAGTAAGTTCTTCACTACTATTTCATTGACATCCTTTTTCCTTGTAGTATAAGTTTGACACTAAGGCCCTACTTCTACAGAGTGTTGTGGATAAAAGCTACACGCCCAGGCTTCAAGAGCTTCACCCTAAGAAAAAACACAAGATGTTCTTGTTGACGAATGATCGTTTGGCGTACATTGGCAACTCACTTTTGAATTTTACTTACACTTCATTTCTTTATCAAGTTATGCCTAGGCTTTGGCCTGACAGCGCTTTGTATAGAGAGCGTCATATGCGCAATCATGTCCTGTTGTCCAGCATTGCTCAGGAATACAAGATTAATGATCTCTTGATATATGATAAGGAAAGAATAGCAGATCTTGAACACATTGTCAATGCTCAGGCTGTCCGTGCTCTGGTGGGAGCAGTTTATTTGGATTCCGGAATGGATCAGACTGTTTCATGGCTCACGCACAACTTTCTACCGGAAATCGACACAAAAGTCGAAAAGATTTGTGAAGAGAACGCTGAGAGGAAAAAGGCAGTTTCATCTTCCAATTGATTTTCTTCATTTCAAATAAATTCGATGGAAAGTCTTTTGGATGAAAACTACAAGGAGCAGCCGTGGTATTTGGAAATCCAAAAACAGTTGGACCAGCGGAAGTCCGGAATAAATGCAGAATTAGCGGAAATTGTAGAGCAAAGTCAGTTTTATAGTTTCATGCTGACTGTAAAGACAATGATTTAACTTCAAAGTGTTCGTATTATCAGGACCGCAATGCTGAACTGGAAAATCAAGTCGCAGAGCTGAAGCGACAAGTCTACACTCTAAATGAGTCTGTTCAGGCCATGCAAAAGAATGCTCGTGATTATACGGAAAAATCTAAGCGTTTGAATGAATTAGAGGAGCAAGTAAATACGCTGAAAGAACAGGAAACTAAAATGTACAAAACGCAAGCTACAAATGCCCAAAGACTTTTAACGCTGTCGGATAAGTTGAACGAGAAGGATCAGGAGATTGAGCGCAAAGAAGAATCGATTCTACGACTTACGGAACAGCTGCGATTGTTAAACATTAAAAGGGACGATTTGTTAATGCTGGTGAAAGAAAAGGAGAAGACTATTGAGGTAGATTTTAAATTGATCTCATGTAATGGTTTGTAGTTGTTACAAGATGAATACTCCGCAGTGAAGTTAGAATTAGACAAGAAGGATGAAACAATGAAACGCGTTGAGGAGGAAAATCGAGTTCTTGTTGAACGGTGGCTCAGAAAAGTTAATGAGGATGCAACGAAAGTCAATTCAGCAAATCAAATGTATGAGTCTATGATGGAAAAAGCAAAGAAACAAGCCGAGGCTGGAACAAGCGCTATTTCCAATTTCACCTCGCTATTAAGTGGAGCATTCGCATCACCAATTTCACAAACAGCTCATCGGGAAGCATCATCAAGCTCACTTAAAGGTTTACAGAATCTACCGGCACAGGATCCTGCGAATAAGCCTCGACCAGGTTTGAAACCATCATCTTTACCGACAGAACCTCTTTTCTATGTTCCAGCTCACGAGTCTGAAGTTAACCATGTTGCTGTGTCTTACGATGGTAAATTATTCGCTACGGGTGGTTCTGATAAGAAAATCAAAATCTTCGAAAGTGGCACTGGTAATTTGAAGTTCAGTTTATCTGGTTGTTTACAGTCTGTAATGTATATTCAGTTTTCTGTTACGGACGATTCTATACTTGCATGCAGTAATGATCACTCGGTAAAAGTATGGAATGTTGAAACTGGTCGACCCAAATACACTCTTACAGGCCATATTGGAAATGTATGGTCAGCAAGGTTTTCAAACGATTCAACAAAGATAGTATCAGGAAGCCATGATAGAACAATCAAAGTATGGGATATACAGAAAGGATCTTGCGCAAGAACGCTCTTTACTTATTCCAGCGTGAATGACTTGTGCATGACAGATGATTTTGGGATTGTTAGTGGCCATGTTGATTCTTCAGTGAGATTCTGGGACATTAATTCAGGCGATTGTATTCGAGAATTGTCTGGTATACATGCAGGCCAAGTTACTTCTGTATCTCTGTGTCCAGATACTTACCAAATTTTAACATGTTCACGAGACAATACACTGAAGATCATTGACATAAGGACATATGCTATTCTTAAAACATTTACTACTGAATCATTCCATGTTCCATGCAACTTTTCCAGGGCCTGCTTTAGCTCTGATGGTGTGTATGTTGCAGCTGGAAGCCAGAACGGTAACATTTTTATTTGGAACGCAAAAGATTGTAAGCTGGAAAAGGTGTTGACAAAACACAAGCATCCTGTCACAGCGGTCACATGGAGCCCATCTGGTGGAAGTTTTCTATACAGCGTAGACAAAGATCGCCATGTTTGCTCTTGGAAATAGATCTTTTAGCTTTTGAGCCTTTGCGTTCAAACAAGCTCTTCCTTCGCTTTTTTGTGTGTTGTTATACTGCGACCAGTTTGCAATATGACCCAACTGGAATATTTGATAGCAAATGATGTGCTTCTGATGTTGGCAGGCATAGAGGGCGATTATTTCAAGATGAATCGATCACAGAATGGATTTACAGTAGCGCCAAGTGCAAATCTTAGCGGAAACTCAACCATGCTATCGTTTCTGGACAAGTTCTCTCAAATTGGGAATGAATTCAGAGTTATTCAGTGTTACATTCAGCGAGCACAAGAAGACTTTGATAGTGCAGCCAAAGAAAAGGCTAGCGGAAAGTCTTTAACTAGAAAAGCTTTCGTTTCAGCAGTCGAAAAGCTCATGGAAGATTATCTCGTATTCGTTGGTGGTCAGCTGGAGGTAAAAATTAATTCGCTTGAGAGTCCAGACAATCTTTTGGTTAATTTGTTCAATTTACTTCAAAGCACCGGAAAGAAAGTCTCATTTCTTCACTCGCTGGTCNGTCTTTAACTAGAAAAGCTTTCGTTTCAGCAGTCGAAAAGCTCATGGAAGATTATCTCGTATTCGTTGGTGGTCAGCTGGAGGTCAAAATTAATTCGCTTGAGAGTCATGACAATCTTTTGGTTAATTTGTTCAATTTACTTCAAAGCACCGGAAAGAAAGTCTCATTTCTTCACTCGCTGGTCGCAAATGTTCAGAAGGGTCTTATTGACACAGATGCAGCGAAATTACTAAATTTCTTGAATGATCAAATGAAGGCCTGCATTGGTTTGAAAGATCAGCAGAATATTGTTCGTTTCCTCTTGAATGAAACGTCTAAACCGTTAATGAAAATGTGCTATGAATGGATTCAGTTCGGAGAATTGCGGGATGATTATGACGAATTTTTCATTTTAAAGAGGAAGCTTAATGTAAATTCCAACGTCGCTGCTGCTCAGAAAAGCTTTTTGGTTGAATATTGGTACACAAATGGTTTGGTTTTACGATCCGAAGAATCTGTCCCTGCTTTCCTTACTGATATCGTCAAAGAAATTCTCTTGACAGGAAAGTACTGCAACATTCTTCGGATTTATCATATGGATACATTGTTTGACTTTCATTCTACAGGTTCGGTTACATTCAGTTACAACACTTTGCCTGAGTTTCAAAAGATTTTGCAAGAAAAGTATTCTTCTGCCAGCAATATGGTCCTTAAAGTTTTATTCACCGATAATGATTTGTTTTACAAATTGAAGACCATCAAACACTACTTTTTCTGTTCTCAAAGCGACTACTTGGTCAATTTCTTAGATCAGGCGGGTGACTTATTGCGTCAAAGTGTCAATACTATTGACGTAGAAAAGCTTCAGATTCTGTTTGAGAATTGCTTGAAGAATAGTTCTTCTGTTGTTGCTCCTGGAGCGGGATTCAATTTTTATGTAGAAGATATGTTCAGTGTGCAACTGAGCAAGTATTCATTGGTCGATATGCTGTTCAAGATCATAACCATGTCAAACAATAGCAGTGATTCTTTGCTTGAGGCCATGGAAGCCGTTGATGAAGCCGAAGATTCATTGACTGGTCTGAATGCATTCTGTCTTGAAGTTGAGTTGGAGTTTCCACTTTGTCTGGTTGTATCTAAGAAGTGTATGATGAAGTACCAACTTATATTTCGACAGCTGTTTACATTGAAGTACGTTGAACATTTGCTGTCACTTGCATGGACTGAACATCAAGCAGGATACAGAAAACTGGTTCAAGGTAAAACAAAAGACAACAAGACAAAAGAGCTGCTGAAGACTATGAAGAAGGCATGGTTATTGCGTTGTAGAATGACGACGATTTTGCAGGGTCTGCATGCTTTCATAACTGACAGGTTGGAAGTTGGATGGATTGAGTTGGAAAAGACACTTTTTGAGTACAGGCGTGAATTTGGCCCATTATCTTACAAGAAGGACGATTTCATTAAATCAACTGTTAATAGCTCGGACAAGAGTTTGGATAAGCTTTTACTTGTACATGATCAGTTCTTGGATGATTGTTTGAAAGAATGTCTAATCACCAACAAGAAGTTGGCAGGTAACTTAATTAGTATCTCTTCAAGCAATAATTAATTCTTTTAGGCATTCAACACACTTTATTCAGAGTCTGTGCAACGTTCTCGGTTCAAACTGAGCGTTTTATGAAATCATTGTTGGTCGATGCAACTGTGCCCTTTATACAATCTGGAGGGTCGTCCCCATTTGATCTTTACCAAAAAGTGTTGGAGCGTAGCGAGAAGTACTTTGAAGAGTCTCTAAACAAGATGAGATTGTGTCTCGGCGTGTTGGATAGTGGAGAGACTTCATCGTTAAATTTTGGATCAGGATTTTTGGAAGTTGTAGAGAGGATGGGTCTGTAATAATTAAACTCTTTGTTATTCTGATAAATTGTCAAGCTGGTTGCGCTTCCTCAGTTTAATAACATATAAATGCTCCAATGCAGTCTTTCTCTCTATAAAGATTTCACCCTCCAGCCCGTGCTCCGTCACAAAATCTAAAAACTCTTGAGGCCTATTCCTTTTAACCATAATAATGTAAAAGAAACCATTTTGACTCAATATTCGTGATGGTACTTGGGATTTTATCAAATTATCTAAAGGCTCACGTCCTCGCTCGCCACCAGCCCAACTTAATTCAATATCCTTAGCATTAAGCAATTCTTCCTTAGAAGTTTCCACGTACGGAGGATTAAATATAAGAATATCCACGGAATTCTGTAATCTTTGGCATAAACTGTCGCAGAAATTATCGCAGATACTATTCAAAGCGTTGCCATTGTTCAGACCAGTTTTCGCTGTAAGTAAAGCAGCGTGATAATTGATATCCGTGCACAACGAAAGACACGTCCTTTTGATATTCTTTAGAAACACTTCATTCGCAAACGCTGACACGCAACCGCTTCCGGAACCAAGCTCAAGAACAATCGGAGTCTGACTAATGTGACAGAATTTATCCAACGTGATATCCTTTTCAAGAGCGTCCATCAATAAAAAAGTGTCCTCTGACGGCTCATACACGTGCTTTAAATCCAGCTTTGTAATGTGATCAAGTTTCGGCGTCTCGATCATCTTCACAAATAAAGTTGCAGTGAGAAGTAAGAGCAACATCAATTTTACCATCGTCTCCAACGGAGTACACACATGATATATATAAATTATCCTGATGGGTGTGACATAACTGTAAAGGATTCAGAGAATGGCATACATTCCACTTATAAGACGATTCTTTTCAGGTCCAAAATCCATCTGACACAATATCACATACAACGCTCCACAAGACACATTATATTTACCAATCTCGAGTGGTCATTGCGGTACAAATATGTCTGTGGCACCCAGGGTTTGGAGTAGTCCAATCACTTACTAGACACAATGCAAGTTTGCGGTTGCAGAATGTTTTAGATCTAATTATCTTATTCTTCTATTAATGACAGATAACACGGCCAATTTCATCAAATTGAAGACAGCCGTATCCAAGCCACACCCCTTGATCATCGAGGCTGAAGTTTACGAGCCAACAACGCCTGTTTCAGCTAGCAGTTCTTCGAGCAGTGATGTTGTCAATGCTGACAAGTACAAGCGAGACAAACTACCTGCATCTGCAGTTGAAATTATGAGAGCTTGGTTAGACGCGAATATCAATTATCCGTACCCCTCAGAGCGAGTGAAACGCTGCATGTCGTATCAACTGGGTATATCACTTCAACAAGTTAATTGCTGGTTTGTCAATGCACGGAGAAGATACGTAAAGAAGCTAAGGAACAACAACTTGAGCCCGACTACTCCTGTTTCATCGCGATATGCACAACCCCGATCACCTTGTCCTTTCTCTCAGAATCCTCTCTACTCACCAGGTATTTATCAAGGCAACACAAGAAGCCCATACTTTTTCAATCGAAAATCTTTTGAACAGCTTGTGCCGTATTGCTACAGTCCAAACCAAGAATCTCACGCGTCTGAAGCTAAAACAAGCGCTTTAGTCTCGTCTAAACGCAAGACTTCTATAAGTTTTCTATTAAACTAATATTTGTATTCAAAAAAAATAAAACTGCAAATTATTAATGCATCTTTCCATGAGGTAATTCGTCATGTGTGGACTTTGAGTAGAGAGTAAGCTGTTTGAGGAATGTCATGCACCTTTGATCAATTAGTCTTCTCAGGCGTTCACGAGAAACACTTCTACCTTCAAATCATGCACAGAAACTTAATTTTAAAAGTCTATTGTTTCAAATTGAAATTAAACTGATGAAAGTATCAAATTGACGTCGTTATCAATCTTTTCTTGCATCAGTATCTTCAAAGCTTCTCGCATTGCTAGAATCGACTCCAGATCCATAGAAATGCTACTTGGCTCTACTGAATGGATCTCTGAGGTCTGAGTAGGTTGATCATCTGTCTGTGTGCTCGCATCACATGTGGTTCGCCTCTCTTCGGTTTCATCTCTCACTTCCTCCACATCTGGAGATGATATCGCCTCCTGTGGGAACTCATTCAAATCCTCATCCAAATCACTCATCTGATCATCACCGAAGAACCTCTTGAACTTGACTCTAAACAATGGGTCGGTTGTGATCTTTTCGTTCTTCAAGAAACCATAGGTGCTGCTATAAGGGTCGTAAACCATGACATTTTCATGGATGGTCCTTCGACCCTTCCTTTGCCATGATATTGAAGAATCGCTCTTGAGC
This sequence comes from Amoeboaphelidium occidentale, assembly GCA_023515795.1. Lineage (NCBI taxonomy): Eukaryota > Fungi > Aphelidiomycota > Aphelidea > Amoeboaphelidium > Amoeboaphelidium occidentale. The sequence continues at coordinate 9,317 of JALGPX010000033.1, read as the reverse complement.
ATTCTACGAGATTACCAAGAATATCAAATGTTCGCGTTGCTATGTTGTGACAACGAGTTCTCCACACATTGATCAATTTTCACCCCGTAAAGCAACTTCACAACAGCATCGATCCTTAAGGATACCTTACAAATGACAGCAAGACTAGATTCTTCATCACTGTCGTAAACCGAAAATTTCGAAATCTTCCAACAAGACCCTTCCAACAAAGTTTCATGTTGAGCTTGAGCGGTATTCGTAAGTTGGTCGCATATGCGCATGCTCAAGCCATCTTTACTCCTCTTGTTAGGAACATAGAAACTTCCTTCATCAAACATAGGATCGAAGGATAGCCACATTGGATCCTTACGCGAATGTGCTCGATGAAACGCGAGGTATTCCGGCATTAGTCGACCTTGCCAGAAATGCTCAGCATTGACATCGAAACGAACTTTTAAGGCGTTCATATCCCATCGTTGTTTCATATCAACGCGTAACTTGTTTTGTATGACATTAATCGCGATATCTCCTAGTTCTGGAAACGCTTTTATCATTGCAGCCATACTCGCCACATCTAGGTGACCAAATATCTCGAGAATTATCTCAGTTGGTAGTTGAACAATCATTGTTGAGACAGTTTCATAGGATTGGAGGCCTTGATAGCAAAAATCTATTCAGAGTAAACCTCAAACAGTAAGCTTTAGATTTGACTCTTTACCAAAAGTCCGATTCCAGTCCCATGCTCTTATGCGTTCAATGCCCTTTCTTAAAGATTCTCCCTTTTTACCTCCGACATTAATTTTTCTAGTGAATGCTTTCCCTCGTTCTACGGCATCAACTAGAACCCCCAAATCAGTCTCAGTAATCCATCTTGGATGAATAGCTCCAGGAAGGAATACCAAAAACCTTTTAAAATCATTTGTAATTTTGCTTTTGCCATATGCGGCATTTGATCCAGAATTCGTTGGACCTATTGGGGAATTCCGTAAAAGAGTGGCGAAATAACTCTCGTCAGGAATCACGGCGAATTCCATGAATGCAGCGAGGTAAATTGCAGTAGGAGAATATCTCATATGCTCCACAAAAGAACGATGGAGAATCATCCACTGATGGTGCTTATAAACTGGCCAGTGAGAAAATGGAAAGGAAAGTTTTCCTAGCTTCTGTGTTTTGAGTACTTGAGTAATCTCAGAGAGAACTTCTTGCGGTATTTGTTTGGTCTTGTCTCCTTCAGGCAAGATATCATAAATATCCAAGTCTTCATCAACATCCATAGGCTGTCCAGCTATATTTGAAGTGGACAACAGGTTTGGCTGATCATTAACACGTTCAATAGCTAAAAGATTAGCGAGCTCCTATCTAAAAAAATTACCATCCATAGAGTTCCAATGTTCGATGTAATTGGTGACTCCATTAGCTTTCAAATCTTTGTAAATAACATCATTCATTCTCAATGGATAATCATGACCACTCAAGTTAATAACATATTCCCATTCGGTATTCATGCTCATAAGCTCAAAGAAGCCAGCTAGTTGCGCAAAAACCAACGTGGAGTGACCCCATACCCCACAGAAACTTCGTTTCATAATCCGCACGCGTTTATAATTCTCATCCTCTTGTGCTTTTTTAGATAAGAGTTCCAGAAGCTGCTTTTTCAGTGACGGTGACTTTCCATCAACGTGAATTAGTATTGTGACATAAGGATCCACTATAGATTCCAACAAACTGACTACGTTGTCATAATCCTTGTGCACCAAAAGAAAGTATGCCAGCTTGTGAGGCTTGACTTCATGAGGACTTACTGGAGAAACTTTTACGTAGTCTTGTTCAGAGTCTGCGCCTTTTTTGTTATTCTTTATCGCCGTGATAAACTTTCTGAAACCGAAATAGTCAGATAGCTTGTCAGCGGAGACTGTAGATAATGGCTGCTGTTCAGGCTCATTTTCCACTGGTTTACAGCCTTCGCGACATTGTGCCCATTGTCGGTGCATTTGCCGAGCTTCTTTCTGAACCAAGCCCATGTCAAGCCATTGATACCTGATTTCATTGTCAAAGTATAAGCGACCTTCAACAAATCGCAGAAGCTTCTGCTTGAGTATCGTTAACTGAACCCAGTCATTGTGACCATCAGCAGCCATAAAACAACTAAACCGCTTGGCTTCAGCATTCGAATCAACTGGACTCCTAATAAAAGAATCGAAAATGTTGTTCTTCTCCAAAGGCATTAGTTTGTACTTTGACACGACAGCATGAAATAGTAATTCAGCAACAGCATCGATAAGCTTGACAAAATTCTGATGCCCCAATTGTCGAATTGTGATCTTAGGAATAGAGCTGGTAGGATCATCCTTATCACCATCTGGCGTAAATGTATCATTCAAAATAGAGCTTTTGCCCTTATCTGTTGATTTCATAAACTTTGGTAAGGAGTCAGGATCAATAGTCGGTGAGAACATTCGAGCCAACTTCTTGTGCATTACCAATTGGCGCAGTAACCCACCATTCTTTGACCTTTCATTCTCTGAGTCTTCCAGTTCGAGAATAGCTTCAACTATGAGAGCATTCATAGGAGCATCGACGTCGAACACGGCCAAGTTGAGCTGTTTGCAATAAGAGAACCCCACAATCTGCTGAAGACCGTCATCCTTTGGATAAGGATACTCCCATGAAGAATCTGGACCATTGAAGAAACTGAGCCATTCCGATACTCCATCATCTCCATCGCTCTTGGAATCTTTGCTTTTTCCATTGGCTCCAACTTTGCTTGACTGTTCCTCAGAGTTCACTTGTATTGGCTCGTAGCCACTAATAGAAATCTCATCGCCTTCATCATCGTACTGATCTGCGTTCTCCAGAGAGTCCACCAGAAAAGCCGTGGGACTGTACTCGTTGCCGACGCCGTCGCTTTCGGCTTTCAGTTGTTGCTCCACTTGATCCTTGGCTCTTATTAACAAAGCGGCATTCCTGCCTAACAGAACGAAAAGCACAAAGAATAAATGTTTTATACTAACTACCATAGTAATCTTAGTTGCGCTTGATTAGTTTTGATTTTCAAAGGGGGCAGCTTAATTGGGGTTTCTGGAAAGAGTTGAAAAATCGATTGATTCGAGACTGCCCCTTCCTCCAGAACGTTCACGATTGACAGCTGAATTTCCACGATTAGAATCCAATCTTTATCACCTCTTAGTCTCAACATCATTAGCGGAGATATTCCTATATATTACGATGGAGCAATCTCATCCATTTTTGCATTCACAACGAAGATCCATACATAGGAGCTTAATGTTTCGATAGATCCAAACGATTAAACCATGTAACGTTCATAAACTGATAAAACCCAAGGACTTTCATTATAAAAACAAAAATAGAAACAGTCTACGAAAATTTGCTGACTTCATGTCTTTGCAGCTTAATAAATAAGGAATTTGAGATCGTGTCTTCGGTCTCGTCCGTCATCTGAGGCCGTAAGAGATGGAGATACTGAAACTGATGGAGAATAAGGTCCAGTTTGAGGCAAGTATTCTTCACCTTCGTTGTTTCGTAGAAATCTACTTTGTTTAATGTGGGCATCAACCTTTCTTCTTGCATTCACGAACCAATTATTAACTTGCGCCATAGTCATATCAAAATGTTTGGAAATGAAATCCTTTTCTTCCTTTGAGGGATATGGATGCTCATAGTTCTTTTTCATCCATTGTTTTAAGTATTGGGTTGCTGCTACAGACAATATTTTGTATTTCTTTGAGCGATTGCGTCGCCGAGCCATCTGTGAATGACTTTCGCCTTCGTTTGAACTAACAGATCTTGCTCTTAAAGGTTGCGCGCTGTAAAATTGAGAGTTGTTCAATTGTGCAACTGGGGAAACGATCGAAGAACATCGTGATAACACCATTAAACCATCCGTAGTATTCATAGCTGGTGCAGGATTTTGCATGTTGAATGTAGAATTGTATCCCATTGAAGTTGAAAGCGCTTTAAGTGGCGGGATCTCACTTGTCTCCCGCGACAAATCACGACTATCATGCGTTGATAGCATCTGAAGCGATATCGAAGCTAAACTTGGTATTTGTGATGCTGGGCCACTGATACTGTGAACTGAAGCTAAACAAAGCGGTGTTGCTTCTTTGTTAGTAGAAGTTTGCGATAAGGCACTCAAGGAAGGCAAAGACCCTAACTTTGCATTTTGCTGCCCTTTTTTAGGATCATGTAAAGCTTGTTCGGAGAACATAAAGATGTAAGTTATATTACGGTTGTGAAAATGAATCCCGTGCAACTTTGGGATACTTGTGGACTTCAAGGGACTTGTGATTGGTCTAGAAATTTGCTGGCTGTGAAACAGCAAGGTAATTGGTCCAACCGTTTCAGCCTTGTGTTACAGCGCTACAACTTCAATCCTTGTTACCTTGAATCACGTACAACTACCGCGTTTCTTCGAAGTGCAGATCTAGTTGTTTTTCTTTCCAAAAATAATCGTTGCTGCATGTCAGAGCTTGCTTTCCCAATTCTGGGTGGTATCTGTGCAGCTGTATTATTCACTTCTCCGCTCTTTGGGATTTTCAAGCTCAAGCCTTACTTTAGCATTGTGCCCATCGCGCTGATAATTGTTAATACTATTGCATGGATCTTTTACGCTACTGCCACGAGAGATGCATTACTGTTTTGGCCTAATCTCTACGGACTATTTGTTGGTTTGCTGGGTTTTAGCGCATATATTGTGAAGCAAACCAAAAAAAGGCTTTCCAGAAACGCTGCACCAGAAGAGCTTACCCGGATTACGTCAGATTTTGAGGTCGAAGTGGCGAAACGTGATACTGTCTCTGTTGTTGAAGATCAAGTCTCATCTGCTGAGATATTAGACTGGAGTGACAGTGAGTTCGTACGTCAAGTCAAAACTGGTCTCATTGTTCTTACTGCTGTTACGCCATTGTTACTGCTTAGCTTATTCCTTTGTGTGTATTTCTCGATTCAGGACACACTTTCGCTTTCATTACCGCTGGCCATCTTTGCAAATGTCATACTGATAAGCTTCTACACGTTTCCTCTGCTAACAATTTACAAAGTTATCAAGACAAGAAACGTAGCATACTTGTTTTTGCCATTGAGTGTTACAACTTCATTGAATGGTTTCTTTTGGGCAATTTACGGCATACTGAAACAGAATTACTGGATATGGGTTGTGAATACAATTGGTGGAACCATTGGCGTATTGGAAGTTGTGACATTTATCATTTTCAGGTGCGTACTTTCTGCGAAGAAAACTGCACCAATTGATATTGAAGCGTAAGAGGTTGCTATTCAGAGTAAAACGCATTTATTGATGTACAAAGCCACTGATAGAGGCTAATAAAAACATAAAGAGTTGTTTGGTATTGTTTTGAATTGATGTATGAAATCCTTTTCAATTAATCAAATCTTTAACGGATAGCCTTCTTCTCTTGATAGGTGTTTCAAGCGTATTAGGTTCTGAGAAACTTCTCACTCGATGATCAGCAAGATCTCTTGGTGATGGGGTAGCAGATGGCTGAGGCAATGAGCAGTAATCTGTGACATCTGAGTTTGAAGATCCTTGTGAGTAAGAGTCTGTGCGATCATAAAGTCTGAGAAGATTGCTTTGTGGGCCTTGAGATCTAGGAGAAATAATCGAAATCGGAGGCAGAACATCACCGTGACGATCCATTGTAGCAGGTGGAGTGTGCATTGGAGGAACCCGTTCGCGGCCTGCGTTCAGTTTATCAAGATACCTTCTTCTAGCATTAACAAACCAGTTGTTCACTTGCACCAATGTCATATCAAACTGTTTGGACCACTGCATTTTCTGTTCTTCCGTTGGATACGGGTGGCTTCTGTTTTCTTGTAACCATTGTTTCAGATACGTTGACACGGAATGCGGCAACGTTCGTCGCTGTTTTCTTCTTGCTTCAAGCACCTTCTGACTGACACGCCCCATAGACCCTTGTTGCTGTAAATCTTGAATGCTGGCACTTCCCAGATTGTGCCCCACGCTATCACCATTGATACCATTACCAGAACTAGTCATGTAAGAACTTGTTTAGTGAAAAAAGTCGAGTTCCGGTCTTGTGTGACTGAAAGCGTATTCTCCAAGCGTTGATTGGTCTGTAAGACGTCGTACACTGCAGTTAGAGTCGTGTAATTGTGAAATTGTATTGGTCGATAATGATACTCAAGTTCTGATTGGCCTATGCCTGTTTACACGAAGCCATGAAGTTACATCCGTTAGACACTCAGCGTTAACTTGCGGAAACAGGCCAAAACTATCTTGAACACGCAGCCGTTTGCTCTGAATCTATTGATATTACATTCTTTCTTCTTTTTGAAACGATGAGCAGATTTCACGACGACGATGATCATAACGAGGCAAAGAGCGACAGAATAAACTTTTGGGTATCCTTGAAGACACCAGCACCAGAGTCAAAGACTTACTATTTCAATACACTTACAAAGCAAACTTCCTTCAAGAAACCGCAAGAAGTCAAAGACTATGAGAATGCGGTGAAGAAGTTACATCGTGTTCAGGTTCCGATAGGAATGCGCAAAGTGGGCGCAACGAAATGGGCATGCGTAGTCACGAATTTGGAAAACCATTTTTGGTTTAATTTAGTCACGAAGCAGAGTCAATGGGACTGTCCAGAGGAAATTGTTAATGAAATCTTATCGATACGGAACAAAGAAGTTAAGGAAGCGTTGGAGCACGATATATCACAAGAAGCACAAGCTGAAATTGTTCACGTACATGCTGTGGGAAGCAATCCCGCAGAAGAGGACGATTACGAGTTTGGAGAAAGCGATCTGGAATATCAGTTTTCTGAGCAAGACCATGAAGAGGTTACAGGGCCTTCGATGGAAGAACGCGAAGAACAGTTCCTTAGCCTATTAAAAGATACTAAAGCAATAACTGCTGTTTCATTCTATTCTGCAGATATTCAGAAGGTCTTGGCTAAAGATGATCGTTTCCATTTAGTAGAAGACCCAAAGCGACGTAAAATGTTATTTGAAGATTTCTGCGCCTCGCTGGTTCCTACGAAACCCGTGGAAGAAAAGAAGAAGTCATTTGAAGAGGAGTACATTGACAAATTGAAGGATATCATCCAATTTAACTTTGATATGCGATGGGAAGAATTTCAACTGAAACACAAGAAAGAAACGTGGTTCATACGCATTGAGCATAGACAGCGAGAAAAGCTATTCAAGGAATACATCAAAGCTACAAGAGAAAGAACAGAAAACGAATTCCGGCAGATGTTAGAAGAATCATTCGGAAACAAAGACATGGAGTGGAAGGAAGCCAAAAGCGTGTTAAAGAAAGATCACCGTTATGAACAAGTGCGAGACGCCCAAAGAAGAAAGGAAATTTTTAATGAATTCATGGGAAACTTTTGAATATATTAACCCGTTATTGTGTTATTTCCTTTTCAGTTTGTGCTGCTAGTCGGATGAGAAAATCTGATACTGAGAGCATCATCACTAGTAAGAGCGATGATAGTCAGACGATAAGGACAGTCAAGCCAAAGGCAAAGAAGCCGAAAAGCTCAAAAGCTAAGCAGAAGGAACTGAAAGATCTCTTAAAATTGGAACAGCAATTGCAGAAGGAGTGGATGATGATAACGAAGAAGAACACTAAACTGAACTCTGGATATGAAAATATTGAATTGGAATACTTTTTACCTGAAGCATTTGCTACGCCACCTCAGAGGATACCTCAAGACTCAGATTCACAGACTTCTGGTGTTGCAGCCGCTGATAAAACGCCTGAACAAGCTGTTGATCCAAATGATACAAAGCATGATGATGCGCTCTTCTCTGGTGGATCTCCTGAGCCTAATGCTGTTTCAGAAGTAGATTCCATGTTGTCTAGCCCTGCACAGGTAGACGCTGAAGTTATGCAGCCTGAACAACAAAAGCTACAGAACAAAAGGGTAACTCGATCTTCCACAAACCCCATGCGATATATCACCGGTATGACGATAGCCGCTGCAGCTAAAGAGTACGTGAATCATTCTTTGATGACCGATGAGGAGTTTGCGAATATTTATGGTCTTGAAGGGATGAAACAAGATGGAAATCATAACGATGATCAATTTCACAATTATGATGATAATTACGGCGGCGACGATGAAGATAGAGATAACGAGAGCATTTACTTTAGTGCATCATCTTCAAATTCAGCCATTCAGGGTTCTAAGGGAGAATTCTACGTCGTCAGAGAGAATGCATTACAATCATCTTCCAAAGTGAAGTTCAATCCAGAAAAGTACATCACAACATTCGATCTACGGAGACCTTCAAAGAGTGTTCAAGATGTGATAATCAACACGTTTACAGAATTTAAAGAACCCAAAGAAGAGCATAACTCGGAATCTATGCTGCAGCAGACCCAGTTGGAGCCAAAAAGTTCTTCGTTAGGTTCTCTGTTTGCAGAAATGCTGACTTGGAAATCTGCAGCTTCTGTAGTAGAGTCAGATATATTAGCCCAACAAGATGTTTCAGAGGAAAAGAAGGACGAGATAATCAAGACTCTGAGTGAAACAAACGAGAAGGCTCTCTTGAAAACTTTCTCGTGGGTTCCCAGTTCTCAAGAAGAATTGAATCGAGAAGGTTCATCAGTTAGAGGGATTCTTAGATCAAAGCGAAAACGTTGCGAGTCTGATGGTTTAGAAAGTATGGAACTGGTCACTGAGAGTGAAACACCCGCAGAGAAGCATCGGATTAAAGTGAGAAAACTGTTCTTGTTTCAGTGAATGTATATTAAAAATTTATTTCATTTTAGTTCCTTCACACTGCCAATAGAGTACACAGCGTAGAGGACGGTGTTTAAGAACACCAATGAACACAGTTGTCATCAAATTTAACCTCCGAAACCGTACAAAGTTCTTCCTTGGCGCTTCAAAGCATAGACGACATCCAAAGCAGTGACAGTCTTTCTCTTTGCGTGTTCAGTGTAGGTAACTGCATCACGAACAACGTTCTCCAAGAACTGTTTCAAGACACCACGGGTCTCTTCGTAGATCAAACCAGAGATTCTCTTGACACCGCCTCTTCTAGCAAGACGACGGATAGCTGGCTTGGTGATACCCTGAATGTTGTCTCTCAAGACTTTACGATGACGCTTTGCGCCTCCCTTTCCTAATCCTTTTCCTCCTTTTCCACGTCCGGACATTTTTGATTAATTCGATTTAAAGTTGTGAGTATAAAAAACTAAACTGTGTTTAGATAAGAAAAACAATTGGGGCAGAATGTTTTGAGATTTTAACGGATTTCGGTTGTTGTTGCCCCTGCGCTCGCAAGTCAAGAAAGCGGTCGGTTTGGCGACAGTGAGCGGA
>JALGPX010000050.1:44995-73507 GCA_023515795.1 Amoeboaphelidium occidentale | reverse complement strand
TTTAGATCCGAAATCAGATTCAAATTGTCGAGGTTCCATGTTCTTAAGGAATTATCTTCGCTACCTGATATGAGCTCATTTTCAAACTGTCCTAGAACTGTGACAGATCCGGTATGGGCTTTAATAGTTCTGAGCAAACCGAGAGAGCTAGCATCATACTTAGTGATTGAAGTATCATTGTTCCCGCTGAAAATGAACTGATCGGTAACTAGGAGAGAATTTGAGACGTAATTCTTAATCTCGATTCTACGTACAATGTCGCTCGTTAAATTCTTAATAGCAAGACCCTCTGCAGCTCCAAATAGGAAAAGTAAATCTTTAAATAAAACAAAGTTCGATAATTCGACCACCGCGGGGTTTGAAATTATCTTAGAGGTTGCGTTCTCTTCAAGGAAGTATTGCACGATAGAACCATCGTTATAACTTACGGCCAAAGAGTTATTCAAACTTTGTACTGTAACAAAAAACTTCCCTGGTGTCTTCTTCTTGAGTTCAGAATATTTGCGACCTTGATCAATATTCCAGGACGTAATAGTTCCATCTACAGAACAAGAAAATAGCCCGTTCTGAAAAACGGACAGTGAAATCAGAACAGATGATTTTTCAAATTGTGTCGCCAACAAACGATCTCTAGTCAGATCCCAAATCTTGATTTCTGTTCTTGTCAGCGAAAAGAGTTTTCTGTCATGAAGATATAACTTATCAATCCTTTCACTGTGTCCATGATAGATGAAGAGGGATTCACCATTTTCGATGTTCCACTTACGGATTTTTTGATCTGCAGATCCAGAGTACATAAACAAGCCATCAATTAGTATGACTGAGACCTCAAATGTGTGGCCGGAAAAAACAAGAACAATATCCGGACTAGAAATATCGTACTTATAGATAAAACTGTCTGTATTTGCGACGTAAAGATACCCTTCGTAAATTAAAGCATGAATAAAGAAGTTCGGCATTCGATCATATTTAATCAACATACGCCCATCAGTGAAATCGTATGCAAACATCGAAAACTCTGTATATAATCTGTAGAATACCTGATCAAGAAATGCTGGTGTTCCGTAGAGGCCATCATCAAAGTAAAGTAAGCCAATCTTTTCAAATGTCGAAGCATTATAGCAACCAGCGTAGTTTAGGGTGGTAAAGTAAATTAAGCCTTCTTGATAGCGCAATGTAGTAATCGTTTGCGGAGCGATTGTTGGAGATTTCCAAAGCAATGTCAAATCAGCAATGTTGTACGCTGCAACTTTTTGTCCAACGGCAGCTATAAGAACGTCTCCTGATTTCTGGAATTGATGATGATCATTGAAAATTTCAATACCATCGGAGAAAATCCCTGAGCGGGTATCAAGAAACTTTGCCTGAAAGTTAACTGAACTGGACTGAGAAAAAACCACAAGAACTGTTGTGTCGTTGATGACAACAAGATCAGCGAACGGGAAACTGAATACTTCCACATCCAGTGTGTTTCTCAAATTGACTCCTTCGCTTGAAATGTTGATTTCATAAATAGTAGAGTTTGGTAAAAAGAAAAATCGTTCACCATTGCTGAAGTAGGGCGCTGCAAATGAATGGAGCTGGTCGCGGAGATCTGATCTTATAATTGACAAATCCGATTTGGACAACTGAATAAAATTCAAACCTAAGGATCCTAAGCCAAAACAAATATAAGAGTCTTTAGAGGCCCTCACTGGATCTAGAATGTACGATACGGGTACTGGAAATTCTTCAGGGATTCCTGTTATATGGTTCCATCTGACTATGCGAACCTTTCGGTCGAATTCAATATTGTAGTAATAAACGAACAAGTAATCACCTTCAAACGCTGCAAGATTAGCATATCCAAGTGCCACTTCATACGTTCTCAACAAATTTCCAAACAAGTCAAACTTCTTGACCAGACCATCAAAACTTGCTGTGTACAGAAGAGATCCATTGACAAGAACATTACAATAGTTATCATGGGCATCGAACTCAGTCTCAATTCTTTTGGTGGCCATGTTGATTTTTCTTACAAAGCCGTTTGCCAAGCTACAGAAGACAAGGTCTAAATCAAAATGCCAAACGCATTCCCCGCTGAGAATGCTACTCCTTGAAGGCTTGATTTCTCTTACGATCTCTCCAGTATCAAGATTCCATTGCTGAATAGCACTGTCTGAATAGAAGATGATCAAGTGTTTTCCAATAACTTGAACAGATGACATTATGCCGGTCCCGCCAGTGGATGTGAAAGAGGCTATGGTGTCAGTAGGAACTTCAAAATATACCTGTGATAGTTTTGACCAGAATACCAGTATCAATATCAACCATGTAGATGTTACCAGCGATGGAGCCGATCAACAAGTTTTCGTACATTCCATGTTTATACAACTCATTGATTTGGAAAGAAGGCTTCTTAGCTGTGAGATACTTTGCAAGAGAATTATCACTGTTGCCAGCAACCAGAATGGCTAAAGTAATCCAGACAAGTATGATCATTGAAGAAATGAGTTGTTGACTTGTTCAAGTTCAAGAAGAAAAGGAACTTAAGTCTCGAAACTATAGCCTTTCTGTTTGAAACCGATCAGCGGCGCTGAATGAGTTGTTTGGACTAGCAGAAGACTTCGTTCGATTTTTACAGGCGGCGTGAAATGATTGCTTAAAAAATTCACTTTGATGAAGTTTCCCGCAGCGGTTATTTAATGGTTGACCAAGCCAGACAATCGCACGCTAGCTTGTTGGCGAGTGCAATACAGAAGGCCCTTAGCACTTATCGACAATCAATTTTTGATTCTTTCTTGTTGAGCACATTGCACCGGCTAGATATTTATGGAGTGTGACATCCTTGGTGAGAAGTATATATCGTTTTTCAACAATCTCTTTAAATCAGGCAATTCTGCCCCTGAACTAACATGATTCGCCAAATTAATACAACATCCCATGGGAACATTTAGGTTCGATAATTTCAGAGTGATGATGCTTTTCGTTTATGTTCTTTTTGGTATGATACATTGTTCTCGTGCTGCCTCTGCAAATTTTGAGAAGTGCGAGGTTCAGATGCTGCAAGCTAGTTTAAGTTTCACGCTATAAGACTATACAAAAATGAACAGTGAGTACAGAATCGACTATGGTACGGGATAGGAGGCTCTATTGAGCGGTTACGGCGTTTAGAAGCTTGCAGTGATCCAAACCAGACCTTTGGTGAAACTAGAGTGATAAGAATCATAATTAGGTGGTAAAATATCGTCTAAAGGAGCCAGTTGACAAGCCTAGCATGATAGAACTTCCTGTGAGAGATAAAGATCCCCAGCATGTCGGGAATCAGCGTTTCACGTCATTTAGAAAAAATGACGCTGTGGGTACTCTCCAGTTTAGAGACAAGAACTTAACGATTTATCGGTGTATTCTTAAATCTCATAGCATTTATCATAAAGAGATATTCGATATTCAGCGTGCTAACGAGCAGGCGTTGGTGATGGATTTCAGTGAATAGCCTTTGTCAACCTTGATCAAGGGACTATCCTTAGTACACTCATACGGTAACATTATCTGACTCTATATTTTCAATAAATGCGGCGAGATTGCCTTTGCAACCAGTGATAACGATCAAACAAGTCAACATCCTCCAAATGCGCAAATACACGATCACCCCGCTTGACGCGCTCGAATAAGACGAGCAAATGATTACGTGACAAAAGAAAAGAAGTGTACGCATAGTAAAACTGTCCAGAGCATGAAAGCATAAGAGTGTGAGAGTGTAACAGTAACAGTTCTAAAGACAGTCATTGCAGAAAAACATGCTAGCATGGCAGACGTTTTAAGGAGAAAGAGCTGCAGCCCTAAAAAATAATGTCGATTTGCAGAACATCTCAGCAGAGGGATATATTACGGAAATGAACGATCATTTAGTAATATCAATATGCAACATTAATTGTTGAGAAAAGCTTGCCTTATCTTATCTTGCAGCAACCTGCTTTAGGACCATGAGGATCGTCTAATCAGTACTTCATACAAGACACAACCAAAAGAGTACATGTCATACTTCTTGAAATCAACTCTTTCATAAAACTTTGCCCTGAAATTAGTGAACGCCTCTGGAGAAGCATAATGGACAGACAACCCGCGTAAATTAGTCACATTGAACATTTTGGAAGCCACAATGTTCATTGAAAGAATCTGTGTAATTCCGAAATCTGTTAAATAACAACAAGGGATACCCTGAAAAACTTCAATAAGTACATTCTGGGACTTTAGACAAAAATGTGCTAAATAGTGGGAATGCATGGTATTCAGAGCCTGCGCAATTTCTTTCAAGATCTTAATCCTAATCGTTTTGCCACTTGTATTCTTATGCAACCTGTCAAAAAAGGAGCCTTCGGAGTAATACTTCAAAATCATGGAAAGAGGCTTCTCTGTGTATCCGATAACTTGACAGAAATGTGGAAATTTTGACAGAGTGATCATAATACCAACTTCTTGATAGAACGCGTCTTCCGCGGCTGTGTTTTTGGTATAGACAATCTTCTGGATTACTGCATCGCCAACCTTTCCGGCTAAAGAAAGATTCATGATTTTCGATAAGAACAACTCTCCGCCACCACCAGAAGCAATCTTCTTGACTTTTGCGATGGAAGAACTCTCAATAAGAAAGCCGATTTACAGTTGCGCTTTCTGTGCCGAGTTTATATCAGAACTCTGGTCTATTGTTGGGAAATGAAGCTCCATTCGCGATCTTACAAGTTAGAAGAGAATCTGTTTGATTATAACCTATGGTCAGAAATTTCTTTTATTTCAACGAGGAAACGATTAGAACAACCAGATAGTTTAACTCCATGGAACCTTGCGTGTTATAACTTCGAATATGACGCAAGCAAAAGAGTAAATGTCATACATCTTGAAATCGGTCTGCAAATACATCTTTGATTTAAAATTGGTAAAAGCCTCGGGCGACGCATAGAATACAGAAAGGCCTCTCAAGTTGATTATGTTGAAAGTTTTGGATGCGAGAATCTCGTCTGACAATATTTGTGTAATACCGAAATCTGTCAAGTAGCACGACGGTACGCTGTTATCAACTTGCATCAAGACATTTTGAGGCTTAATATCGCAATGTGCCAAATAATGCGAGTGCATTATACGTATAGCTTCAGCAAGTTCTCTTAAGAGCTTCACATCAAATTTTGATGCACCTTGGAGTTTGTGTAACCATTCTGAAAGAGAACCTTGAGGGTAAAGCTTCAAAATTAAGGATAATGGATTCTCAGTATATCCAATGATTCGACAAAAATGAGGAAAAGAAGACAGCATGATCATAATTCCGACTTCTTGAAAGAATGCCTGTTCATTCGCTTTGTTCCTAATAAATACAATTTTCTGAATTACTGTGTCTCCGAATTTCTTTTGCAAGGTTGGATCCATAATTTTAGCGATTAAAAGCTCACCACCACCACCGCTTGTTAGTTTCCGGATTCCGGCAATCATCGAAGAAGGAATTAAATAAGATGCATGCTTTGAAATTCCCATGACGGAATTAACGATCGTACGTAAATCGGTTGTTGTTATGCTTGAGTCGAACGCAGAGCTAGAATTAATATCAGGGGCCTGTTTTCTGTTAGTTGAGTTCCAATAAAATAAAAAGAAAGTCAAAGAAAGTAATGAAATAATTAAAACAATTGCCCCAATAATAATCGACAAAATAGGGGAATCGCTGGACCCAATAGACTGAGATCTTTGAACGAGTCTTGTTACTCTGTTTTTTCTAGTAGAAATAAGGGTCCGTGAAATGGTTGAATCTTGTGATAAATCATTGAAAGAGGGCTGAAACATTAGCACTGCGAAATCCTCGCTCCCGGCGAAAATCGAACTGTTATGACATAATACCGTGGTTACAGCTTTTGAGAACCCAAAATAAACATCTTCATGCCTTCCTGTTTGAGTGTTCCATCGACGAGCAGACAAATCTGCGCCCGCAGTGAACAGCGTTCCGTAACAGTATGATAATGCATTCACAGGGCCAAGATGCCCTAGAGCATTTGCGGAAAGTCTTTGATAGACATTTCCAACGATTCTGTCATCTAAAGACCATTGAATGATAGTTTTATCATCTGAACCCGAGAAAAGCCGTTGTCCAACAACAAGAATATCATTAACCTGAGCTAAATGACCTTTCAACTCAAATTCCAATTTAAAAGTATCCATGTTCCAAGAGTAAATTGCTCCAGATCTCGAACCTCCCAAAAGGAAACTTTCGGTTGAAGTCATACAAATCAAAGCTATTTGCAAATCAACAGTCTTCACAACTTGGTCATTTGAGAAAAATAAAGCTTTGCTTTCGCCTAATAACACAACCAAATAAAGGCTATTAAATAAGACACTTCGTAATTGTTCATCTTTAGAGCTGTAAACTGTAAAGATATTTCTCAGAAGGAACGCCGGGAATTTCACCAAAAGCCCGTCCAGGCCTGTTCCGTAAACTGATCCATTTAAAGCCAATAATGATGAAACAGCCTGCTTATTAATCGAAATGGTATATAAAGCTGAGGCATCATTGATGTTGTAGGCGTTAATACTACCGCCTCTTAAACCTACCAGCAGGATCGGCCCATCAGCGGCCAGAGTGGTTACCGAAGAGAAGCGACTCTCAAAAGAATACGCAACCCTTCTTGTTGCCATGTTCCACTTTTTGATGCTCCCATCGAACCCTGTTGAGTAAAGGTTAAATGAGGAATCAAAGCAAAGTGCAAACACGAAATCCGAATGACCTTGATATAATTCAAGGACTGTTAGAGTGCTCAAATCTCTAACTCTGATGATACCGTCTGGATGACCGGTGAACAAGCGATTTCGCAGAGATACAACGCAGCCGCAGACAATGAACTCTAAAAATGAGCTTCAAATTTTAAATTATCAAAACCTTCTAGATAAACCAAAGATTCGCCGGAAGCAAGTGAAAATGATTCTATGCCATCAACCGTGGCTGAAACAAGTAAGTCTCCGTCAATTATAATATCATTAATAGGATCAACCGCTACCGAAGGTTAGTATCTGGTAAAGGCTTACAATTAAAAACTTTCTCAGTTTGTTTCGAGTGTACATTCCAAACTCTGACAGTTTGATCATTCGATCCAGAGAAAAGCAAACTGCTGCTAAGTTTCAAGGTACTCACATCACCACTGTGGCCCTCAAAACGGCCGGCTAGTACACTCGATGAAGAATTCCATTGATAGATAAGTCTCGCAAATCCTGATGCATAAACATAAGATTGGTCTGCTGTTAGAGAAATGATTGTTAGAGGATATCCCTCATAAATCTTATTCAGAGCAAATTGAGTGAGGTTCCATTGCTTCACCGTTGTGTCAGAGCTTCCCGAATAGAGAAAATCGTCATAAACTGAGAGGCAGTTAATAGCAAGAATATGATCGACTATCACCGCAATAGGCTCAATGCTATCGATTGCTACATCCCAAATATTGATTTCAATATCTTCACCTGCACTCATGACGTAGTTCTTCCATGCAGCAACGGCCCTTAATTTCTTAATTCTCATTATATAACGGAATATTGATTCACCAGATATTGCATTCCATCTTATCACTGTAGTATCAATAGAGCCTGTAAAAAGTTCTGATGGTCTGTACGCGAAACACTTGATCACAATAGCATGGAGATCATCAAACTTCTTTACAATCTCTCCATTATCGATATTCCACTTGAATACAATTCGATTGAATCCTGCTGAATAAACAAATCCTTCAAACAGACCAACTGCGTAAATACCGTCAGAGTGGCCTGTTAAGATTCTTATGATATTTCCGCTCCTTGCATTCCAGCAAATAACATTCTTGTCAGCAGATCCCGATAGAAGGATATCGTTAGACCAGAAGAGTGTGAAGACAGTGTTGGTATGACCATCCAAGCTCATTCTTGCAGTTCCTCCTTGAATCAAGTATCTTAAAACATTCGGAGAGGTTTGCTTTCCAACAAAGAAGTGCTCATTACCAACGGCAATGCTGTATACGTAACCATCGAGCTCTACAAAACTATTAAGCTATCGCAAAGTTATGGAAGTACCTATTGTTCTGATGATCCTTCCACTGACCAAATCAACTTGTCTTACTTTGTTATCAAGGCCACCAGCATTGACAATATTATTCTTTACAGCTAAGCTCTCTATCCTTGTATCTGGTACTCTTAACCAAATCCTTTTGAGAATCGATCCTGTAACAAGATCCCAAACGACCATCATGTCATCATAACCAGATGATATCATCCTGGAATCATTTGTAACAACGAAGGAATACACAGTTTTATCATGAGCTCTAAAGGTTCTTTGGAGGATTCCAGTTTCAATGTCCTTCTGAACAACATCGTTTGATGCAGTCACCAGCAGTGAGTCTCTGTAAATACCAATGGCAAGCACATTAGAAGCTCCATCTTGAAGAAAGAAGCTCTTTTCATGTTCTAAACTTCCTACTATGAAAGAGCATAGCATGATCATACATCCATACAAAACCTGAAGTCTCATACTATGGAGTTGATTTTTATGAAACAACAGGTTGCCAAGAGAAGTTTGACACAGTCGAACCATCAGCCGAAGCTTTTGAACTTCATCAAGATTTGCGTTGATCATGATATGGGAAAGCTTGCTTCATGGCTTATATTTAGGATAGTTCACTTAGAAAGACATGACTCATAAAAGTGCGTAAACATTATCTTCTTACTTACATTGCTCACAAGTAAAGAATTCATACTGAATGTTCAGAAACTTGTCGCTATTAAGCCTGCCACCAGAGATACTACGACTAATCGCGTTGTTCCTCGGCTTCTATGATTTGGTATCATTTCAAAAGTCGAGCGCAACAGTGTTGGTGCTTACCTCTGACGTTTCATTCTACTAAGCGTACTTTACCAGACATTCTCCAAATTACGCTATCCAAAATGTCCACGATAATTGGGAAAATATTCCAAACTGGGGAAACGTCGTGAAGAGGTTGTATAAAGATCCGTTGCATAACGCTAGATTCTTCTATAAACAGAACAAGCATGTAAGTCAAAAACCTGAATCATTTACAAGTGATTTAACTAATTGCGAACATGAATGCCTTGGAAATGAACTGGGACGCGTATTTTCTACCCTTCACCTCAAACAAATCAAAGTTTCAGATTTCATTACGATTCAAGATTTGCAAGACCGTGTACATAAGCTAAGAGAGGAAAACCCAGAGTTAACAAAAACAGTGTATTGGCATGTCTTTGAAGACCTTTTCTACAGAGATATAAATCGGTATCTTACGTTCGGGCGGCGCTGTATTGAAAATCTGGAAGATATTGAGCGGTGGCTCTCATACTTGGATTTTGCTCGCAAGAATAATTATGCTTGTTTTCAACAAAAGGTGATTATACAAGTTGTTTCTAGGACTATGGACATGGTTGTTGATGGTTGCCTTGATTACGATATTGGAATCAAAAATCTCTCGTGTCTAATTCCGCAACTCAGGACACCCAACATTATCGAATGTCACAGTTTCATCAATCAATACTGTTGCCCAAAGAATCTTCCGAGACTAGCCAAACTTTACAAGTTCCTGTTTAAAGAGATTATTGGTAAAAGAAGGTTTAACTACGACTTATTCTTTAACGACTTTGTGAGCGATTTGATCAGTTCGTTCAGTTGTTTCGTGCAATATGATGAATTCTTTCAGGGACAAGTAGATATTCTGAAGAATTGTTTAGAATGGAGGTTCTATGTTCCTTCTAGGGACTGGCGATACCGATGTGACGAAAATGACTATCTAATTCTTGGTATCATTGATGAAACACTTCGTGATATTTTATTTCCCAAAGGGCTTGTTCGGAATGATGCCCTTCGAAAAGATATTGAGAAGCTGCTCAAACCACAGTGTTCGACTAAATTCCGCAGAGCTTGCAAAAAGTTTTTAACTTTAAGGGAATATGCAAGTGATTCTGATGCAGCAGCCAAGACTCCAACGGCACGGTTAAAGTGGCCAAAATTGTCAAAGGATTAATAGTTAGCGACAATTTAACGAAGGAAGATAAAAGCCGCTAGAAGAAAACCCTACTCTAACAGGTTCTTATAACCCAATAAGCGCGTATGAAAACTTTATGAAGAGAAAACGCTCCAAAACGGATGTCACCTCTGTTGCTGCTCAAGTCGAAAGAACAAGATACTTTGACAGTCCTACTCTTCCAGAAAAACTGAGGTTTTGGCTCATTGGGCTAGCAGTGTTTACAATTTCCCAATATTATCTGCCATCGCAAAAGACTATTTAACATTTCAAGCAACTAGCGTTCGGTCATAGAGAGCTTTTTCTTCAGGTACTGATCTGGTCAGACTATCGAGATAATACAATATGTAAAGTTTAACCTGTAATAAACGGGTTGAATGGGTCAGGTTAAACTTAACCAAGGACAGGGTAATGCAACCCAATAGCATTTCCCGCACTCGGAAAATCTTCATTTTATTGTCATTTTGACCACATTCCTATTCCAAAAGATTAATCAGCACCACGGAATCTTTCTAGTTAGAAGTTCTAGTACTACACAAGCGAACGAGTAAATATCAAATTTCTTCAAGTCAACTCCAAAAAACTCTCTTTTTATGAAACAGGAAAATGCTTCTGGGGCAGCATAAGGTACTGATAATCCCCTAAGATTAGTCACTTGAAAATCACGAGATGCCAGGATCTTATCAGATAGTACTTGAGTAATACCGAAATCGGTTACAAAACATGTGGGAATTCCCTCCACAATTTCAATCAGAACATTCTGAGGTTTAATATCACAGTGAGCCAAGTAATGCGAATGCATAATTTTCAAAGCAGAAGAAATTTCTTTTGAAATTTTTGCGATAGCACCTCGGTCATACCTGTTTCCTTGAATCCAGCTTTGCAATGAACCGTCAGGATAATACTGCAAGATCATCGACGCAGGTTTTTCTGTTAGTCCGATTATACGACAGAAGTTCGGAAACGGAGATAACATGATCATTATCCCGACTTCTTGGTAGAAAGCTTCCTCTGATTTGGAGTTCTTGATGAAAACTATCTTCTGTATCACCAGATTTCCGGTCTTTTCTGTTAAAAAGGCGTTCATAACTCGAGCCAAAAATATCTCTCCTCCACCACCAGATGCAAGCTTCTTAATAGTTGCAACGTTTGAGTTCGCCACCATGTAAGCAGCATGTTTCGATAAGCCGACAACGGTGTTAACAACCGTTTCCAAATCAGTAGTAATTTCTGATAATTCCTGTATAAACAACCCATGTTTCTCAATCTGCTTAATACTTGGTTTCGATGAACAATAGAATAATGCCCAAATAGCGGTAACGGCAATTATCAATAAGGCAACGATTCCACCAACTAAAAATACAGTTTGTGAATTTTCAGAGCCAGAGTAATTAGTTCTCGAAACAATCTTTCTTCTGACCCCTCGCTTAGTTTTTGTTGAAAGGCTAATCGCATTTCGAGTTGCGGCATTCAACGGAAGGTTACGTGAATACATCAGCACCGAGAAATCTTCACTACCAGCAAAAACAGATCCGTTGAAGCAAAAAACAGACATTACAGACTTTGTGGCTCCAAAGTACACATCTTCATGGCGGCCTGTTTGTGCATTCCATCGCCGAGTTGATAAATCTGAACCAGCAGAAAACAAAGTATCGCCGGACAAAGATAAAGAATTCACGGGGCCCAAGTGTCCAAGTGCCGTCGAAGAAAATCTTTTAAACACAATCATCTTTCGTCTTTGCTCTACAGACCATTTGATGACGGTTTTGTCATTTGATGCGGAATAGAGCGAAGAATCTGTCAGCAAAAGATAATTGACTTGAGAAGTGTGTTCTTCCATATAAAACAAAGTCTGCAAAGATGTGGCGCTCCAAACGACAATCGACCCAGCCTTTGTGCCAGCAAATATCATATCATCATTGGCTGCGATACTCACAATTGGCAAAGCATAATTAAGACTTCTCACTGAACTACTTGAGTTCGTCCTGGGTAAAAAAATAACCTCGTTCTCACCTCTGACTATTATCAAATTTAACATGTTGAGAGTCGCGCTTGCGATAGGGAGAGTCTCTGTATCGTACAAAACATCCGAGATCGAGGTATCAGCCGGACGAAATGCAAGAACAATCCCGTCCCTCCCAGTTGAGTAGATCATCCCATCATATATAGTCAAGGATGTCACAGAACTTTGATGGTGAGCTGTGGACTTGATTATGTACGCAGTTCGTATGTCAAACGAGTTGATTAATCCTTGCCTTGTTCCGACCACCAAGAGTCCACTCGTTGCAACCAATGCTGTTACAGAACCATTTCGATTTTCATATGAAAAAGAAACTCTTCTGGAAGCCATGTTCCATTTCTTAATAGAGCCATCAAACCCCGTCGAAAATAAGATACCAGCCTCATCCAAACAAAGTGACATCACATTATCTTTGTGGCCCTGAAACGATTGCAAAACATTTAAAGTCATCAGATCTCTTCCTCTTATCACACCATCGCCGTGCCCTGAATAAACAAGCAACTTTGTAGCTATAATTGTAAAGCAAATAGTATTTTCTATAAAATTAGTGGTGAAGACTTCCGTGTTAAACCTTTTTGTCCAGCCAACAGTACACCAGTGGAGGTCGAAATAATGTCGATACCAAATGTTCCCACAATAAGAAAATCATCATAAACGAAGATGCAGAACACTTCTTTGAAATCTAAACTGTTAATTCGCGGTACAAACTTACACTGAAAAGCATTGATCGTGATCTCCAATTCTTTATCCCAAACTCTCAAATCATTATTAAAAGAAGCAGAATAAAGAAACTCTCTTTTCACTTGAATACCGCAGACTAAATCTGTATGACCAATATACTCTTTATCCACAGATCCGGTTGATATATTCCAACGTTTAATCACAGAATCATAAGAACCAGAATACATGTAATTTTCGTCTAAAGCCAACGAACTAACAATATTGGAATGGCCTATAAAATTTAAATCCTGATGGGCAAATTCTTACCGTAATAAATTTTCAAATCAGCGTAGTCGATCAAACTTCGGCGGCGAATGGTCGTATCGGTACTTCCTGAAAAAAGAGTGTCATCGAGTAATATCATACAGATAACATCACCGAAATGCCCAGACGTAATTTCGACTGGTGAAACAGAATCTTGCGACTTGTCCTGAATCGACAATAGTGGATTATTACCTCCAGCTATAACGGCATTTTTCCACAAAACAAGACAGCCAAGCTTGATTATGCGACCCTCATATGAAAAAAGTGCGGATGAAGAGTTTACATCCCACCGGACAACAGTTGTATCAATAGACCCTGAGAACAAACTTCCGCTCTCAAACGCCAAACACCAAATGGTGCTTCCATGAAGAGCCGGAAAGCTTGTTTCAATGATTCCGGAATCAATATTCCATTTCAATATAATACCTTGTTCACCACTGGAATACAAATAATTTTCAAAAATAGAAATAACCTGAATTGGTGCCGGATGGCCTTCATATATACGGATTATTTGTCCATTCATTTCATCCCAACAGACAATGTTGGTATCATATGAGCCAGAAAAAAGCAACCCCTCTTGCAGAGACAAACTGAAGACAGAATCTTTATGGCCCACATACATCAGTTGTAAAGATCTGGAAGTTGTAGAATATTTTTCCAACTGAGATGATATTCCTCGTTTTCCGACATAAAAATTATCATCTTTAACAGCAATTACATTTACTTCTTCGTTCAGGGCTAAAGAAATCATAAGAAATCAAGAAAGAAATTACAGGTTGTTTGAACAACTCTACCAGACATCATATTCACAATCCTTACCCTACCATCAAGTCCACATACAAACAAACTATTGCTCTCTAACTTTATGCTCGAAGGATATGTATTTAAGGCTTCCAGCCATATTCTCCTCAGAATTGAGCCAGTAGCCAAGTCCCAAACGATGATCATATCGTCCCAAGCTGAGGTTATCATTATAGAGCCATTGACAACCAAAAAACTACGAATTTTGCCTGAATGCGCAGAAAATTTTCTAAGAAAAATGCCTGTTTCAATATCCTTCTGGACTACTGCATTTGAAGCTGTTATGAGCAATGACCGATTGTACAGCGCTATGTCTACAACATTAGAGGCAGAACTATCAAAAACAAAGCTCTTCTCATGCTGCAGCGTTGAAACCAAAGAGACTAAGCTTAGTAATGACAGTAAAGATATGAACATTCGGATGATCATCATAAAAAAGGCTGTTTTTCAAACGGATATCGCAGGGAAACAACTAGAATGTACTCTCAAAGAATTTCAAACATCGGCTTGTCTGACAGCTCTTTTCATGAAACATAGCTCCGTTGATAAAAATCAATATACCTTGAAATACAGCAATATCATTGTTGATAGGTACGCAAATTTCCTTGCTGGGCTCATGGCGAAGACCGCTCATTCAGGCATTGACTTACACTATACAAAGACATCATCAAGAGAATCTGCTACACATCGGGGCCCTAGCCCAGATGGAATGTGATGAAAAGTTATAATCAAATTTCTTTTCGTGAGTCTTGTCGGCAGCAACGGGATAAAGCTTGAAATAACTATTTGTCATAATAACGCGCATACATTGCTATGAAACATTTTCTACAAAAAAAGAATGATAGGGCTTTGACTAACTCAATTATCTCTTAGCATGAAAGTGCGAGCCGTTGCCAATAAGGAATATTGCGACGTTTTAAACCGAGATATAATCACTCTGAAAACAATGATAATCACTTTATTTAGCATTACTCTAGTGCCTTCAAACGTGGTCGTTCCAATTTCACCTTAATGAAGTGTATCTTGAATGGTCCATTAATGAGCACACCTCTATCATCTGCATTTTGAACCCTTTGTTTCAACGTTATGTTCAAGAGGTGATAGAATTTTGCCGCTATAATGAGCAAAAAGAAGAGCTTAATTTTGTTTTCATAAACGGTGATTATTTTAAGGAAAATCGTACAGGTTTTCTTCTAAATCACCTGTCAAACCTGTGTAACGTGGATTCATGTAATTGTGCGACATGAGATCTAAATTGTGTAACTCCCTAGCCAATAAAAAGATGTGCGACTAACACAAGCATCGCATAAAAAGCGGCCGTAACTGTCAATGTCATTTCTAAATCTATTGTTTTGGCAATCGACATTGTATTATGAAGATCATCCTGATTGTTTCAACTTTGCTTTCACTGACAACATTTGCTGCTCCCGACGCGAATGGAGCTGCGCCTTGTTCTGGTTCAGCACGAAAAACGTCTGCTCTTCCTGATCTGTCGACACATATTCCATCTCCACCAGCTGTCACGTACATGACGCCTCTTCCACCAGTAGGTCCGACAACAACTGTATCTATATCATATCCAGCACAAGAAACAACTTTGGTTCCACCAGTTCCACCAACTCAAACAAGCAGTACTCCACCTCCTCAACCAACGAGCAGCACCCTGTCACGGCCTGAAACTTCTACTGTTGTGCCTCCGCCACCACCAATGACAACTTCGCCACCACATGTACCCCCACCTCCACCGCGCATGCCTCCTCCACCACCTCCTCGTCCACCTTCACCACGTCGCCCACCTCCACCACCGCCGCAACCTCGTCGTGGATATGGCAATGGAGGCGGTCGTGGATCATGAGAATAAACATTAGCAATTTATCTTTTCCGATATATTATAGCACAGTCCTTGAACACTCAATTGTAACCATATTTTCATAATGCATCCTGAACATGCTAAACAAGCAAAGTTTTAGTTATGCTCAGTTTACATTTCAACCAATCCGCTGGTGTCATGATTTGCAAGCTTACTGATTAGCGCTTCGAATGGTACTTTCAACAAATGATCATTCAACTGTTGGCGCCACTATTAGCATCCTCAGTCTTTACACAGTCTATCCCGTACAATTGGACCTGGTGGGGAGGTGAAACTTATAGAACAGGCGCAGTGTATCCGCCATCGAGAGGTGTCTATCTAGCATCAAATAAAGTCGGGTCACGGCATTACTCAGGCATGTTCGTTGATGATCTAAAAAACGCTGCATATGTATTTGGGGGTTATACATACTCAGACTATGAATTGGGGTATGATAGAACTAATGATTTGTGGAAATGCGATTTCTCAAGAGATGCTTCCTCTGCTTGGACATGGATTCACGGAAGCAATCAGGTAGAAGCAGTTGGAGTTTATACTTCTATTGGAGATACAAACAGTAGTATTTATCCGGGTTCTCGTGGGGAGTTTATATACTTCTATGATTCTGATTTGAGAAAGTTCTTCATAATTGGAGGCATAGGAAAAACAATTTACCCCTACTTTGGTTATTTGAATGACCTTTGGTCTTATGATGTTGATACAAACATGTTTACGTGGATAGGGGGAACAACAGAGCTTGATGAGATGCCTGTATTTGTTCCCATGGAAGAGTCTGACACTACAAATATCGGCGGTCTTCAAGTCGCTGCATTTGCATACAGCCATAATGATAAACTTCTTTACATATTTGGTGGCGACGGCTCTGGATATACTTCCAATACTCTTTGGAGGTATCGCGTGTCGAACAACCGATTTACTGCCCTGTGGAGCTCAAGCACCAATGAGTTCTCAATAATCGAGTCTTATGGTGCATTGAGTAGTGGAAATAAGCCAGGTTTACGAAGAACAGCATCCATGATTGTAACACATGACAACCTCCTTTTTGTTACAGGAGGTTGTGGACCTCTCCCAATTAGAGGATCTATGGATACTACCTGGGCTTGCACATCAGAGACTTGGATGTACAATATCACAGCTGGTATGTGGGCATTTGTTGGAGGGTCACCATATGCATACGATCCTGGGAATTATACGGTTGACTCTCGCTATGCTTATCCAGCAGCAAAGATATCTCCAAATTGGTTGTACGATGCGGGAAGGAATCAGATTTTGCTTCAAGGAGGTGATTATACGGATGCCAATATTGATTTCTATGAATGTTCAGACGAGTGGCTGTTTGATGTTCAAACCTTTACATGGGACCTTGTCATTAATGATACTTGCTCCAAGATTGCACCAAAATACGGGACCTATCGTGTACAAAGCAGTCAAAATCGACCAGGATGGAGAGGTGGTTCTGCATTTTTTAGTAGCATGAACGCGTCATACATTTTCGGCGGGCAAGATAATGGCGATCTTTGGAAACTTCAATTTGCTGCACCAGAACTAGTCGTGGGATCTACAAGTAGCACAACCACAACATCACAAACTACGAGCACAACCGAAATTACGTCTGAATTTTCTTCTACTTCAACTGCCTCAGAGGTACCGCCTGTTTCTACACCAACTACGAAATTAGAAGAAACTTCCACGACAACTGCTTCAGAGAAAGCAATATCAACAGAAATATTAACAACAGCAGCGGAAACAAGGATTGGGGAATACCAAACTTCAGCAATAAGGGATGAGAGTCAAATAACTTCTTCTGTTGCATCAGCATTAACAACTTTTCATCCGAGTTCTACTTACTCTAACAAAACTTCTGTTAGTGATGTTGACGACAACAGATCCTCAAGAAGAGCATTGATTTCTCGATCGGTTAATCCTAGCGTTAGTCCGGACAATTCAGTGACATTAGAAAATCTCCTAGATTTGTCTACTTTAATCTATATAATAATTGGTGGCGCTGGTTTCGCACTACTTTTAATATTATTGGCAGCCTATTTCTTTTATAAAAGATATTGGCAAAGACGTGATTACGCTCAATTCAAGTCAGCAATCTACCTCCCATCTGTTCCGCCGGTCTATAAGGTAACTCCTGCTAGACCTGATTCGTATTCAACAGAGACAGCCACTCTTGTTTCCTTTAGCCAGGAAGTGCTTTCGGTCCCAGCTTACATGGAAGTACCAGATACAAGCTTTCGAGTAACGTCAAAACTTTCACAAGGAGGGGGAGGTGAGGTGTACCTGGCCGATGCTTTGGATGAAAAGACCAGTATTTTTGGAAATGTCATAGTTGTAAAGCGATTGATTTCCAATTCAAGTAACCAGAACTTGAACGCTAGACAAGCTAAACTGTTTGAACAAGAGTTGAGCATTATGGCAATGCTGAAGAACCATAAAAACATTGCAAAGATAATTGGTTATTGTAGATCAGAGCCTCTGAGTATCCTTATGAAGCATTATCGCCTTGGACCATTGGATAAATTCATAAAGAACGAGAAAAGAATCACAAAAAGAATCATGCTGCATTTCATCTCCGATATTGCTTCTGGAATAAGTGCTCTTCATCAGCACGATTTGTCGCATTCAGACATCAAGAGTGCTAATGTTTTAATTGATACTGATAAGGATGGTTTTGCATTTTGTGTTCTGACTGATTTCGGTATCACTCAAGTTCTTTCTATGAGTTTGGTGGTTAACGGTTTCAATGTTTCAAACATTAGAGGATTATCGTTTGCCTATGCTTCACCTGAGACATTTAAAAGACAAAGAGCTAAAACTGTTTTTAGCGATAGTGCGGATACCTTCAAAGCGGGAGATGTTTACTCTTGGGCATCCTTACTTTACGAGATGATTTCCAGACGAACACCGTGGTCAAAATTCAAATAGATTAATTGAAGGCATTGACAATGCGTTTTAGTAGTGTTTTATTAATTCAGTTCCATGGCGATTTTTGTGTCAGAACCTCATACGACAGGCATGCAAGAGAGTAGACATCAAACTTCTTAAAATCAACACCTACGTAATGTTTCGTTTTGTAACAAACGAAGGCTTCTGGTGAAGAATATAGAATTGATAGACCACGCAAATTGACAACACGAAAAGCCTTCGATGCGATTATTCTATCCGAAAGGATTTCTGTGATGCCGAAATCCGTCAAACGGAAAGCTGGAATGCCATTCACGATCTCAACAAGAATATTTTGGGACTTTAAATCACAATGAGCCAGATAATTAGAATGCATTACTTTCAATGCTCTAGACACTTCCAGTAGAATTTGAATTGCGATTGACCTGCTAAGGCTTCTGTTTCTGATCCAATCGAATAGAGATCCTTCTAAGTAATAGCGCATAATAATCGATAACGGTTTCTCAGTGTAGCCAAGAATTTTGCAAAAGTGTGGGAATGACGAAAGCATAACCATAATTCCAACCTCCTGATAAAAAGCCTCTTCCTTTAACTTGTTGTTAACAAACACCAACTTTTGAACCACAAAGTCACCAGTTGTCTTAACAAGACGCGGATCCATAACTTTGCACAGAAAAAGATCTCCGCCTCCGCCAGTTGCAATCTTCTTTACTTTTGCAACCACTGAATTGTCAATAATATACTCCGCGTGTTTTGAAATACCCATTACAGAATTAACGACAGTTTGAAGATCCATTTCTGTAAAAGTTGAATCTGCTGTACTGCTAACAGTAGGCGAGGCGGACTTGGATGCTATTTTGGACCTCCATACGTAGAAAACAAAACCAGTAATGAGTATTACTAATACTGACGAGCTAGCAATAATCAGAACGATCCAGCGTTGAGATAAGTCTTCGCTTTCCCTGGTTGCTCGAACATTTTTGGACCGTTTCCTCTTTTTGGTACTTATTGTTTTAATTCTGGACGTTTCTGGTCCACTTTGCACATTGATTTTCTCCAAATCAAACATTAATACGGAGAAATCCTCACTACCTGCGTATGAAATATTGTTATGACAAATAACAGCTGTAGCAGACTTAAAGTATCGAAATTGATCCACTTGGTTTCCAGTGTCAATGTTCCAAACTCTAAGCGTGTCATCTTTTCCGACAGATAGTAAAAGTCCAGAGCAAAAAGTAATCGCATTAACAGGGCCAGTATGACCCAGTGCAGCGGCCGAATACCTTTTGTATGTTCTCACAATATCGCGTCTCTCCAGCGACCATTGAATTATTGACTTATCGTCCGATGCTGAAAACAACGATCCATCCGCCACCAGCAAGGAGTTTACTACTGCAAGATGGCCGACTAAGCTGAATTCAAAGCGTCCAGATTTGAGATCCCAAGCGAATATTTCTCCCGAGAGAGATGCTGCAAAAAGCTTGTCCGTCGTTGAAGTGATGCAAAAAACAGGGTAAGAAGAACTTATGGTTCTAAGAACATGAGAGGAAGCATTTGAGGAGGATATAATAATATCATAGTCTCCTTTGATGTAAAGCAAGTTATTATCATGCTGTATTAGTCCTCGAATGGGGATTTTTCCATGATCAGAAACAACTTCTTGGTTAAACCTCTCAAAAGGATTGAAAGACTTCAAATTTCCATCCGAACTGCACGAAAACACTTGATCGCCAACTGCTGCAAGAGAGTCAACTGATTTGTTGTGAAGCCAAACAGTATCGATAAGGATAGTGTCTTCGATGTTAAAAATGTTGATATATCCACTCTGAAGACCGACTACAAGGTAATTTTGGACTGCAGCCAAGGAAGTAACAGCCCTACTTCTGTCTTCAAATGAAAAAGCTACTTTTCTTAATTTGGTATCCCATTTGAGGATCTGCCCGTCTAGACTTGCAGAATATAGCACTCCTGTAGAATCCATGTGGAGAGATGTGATCACATCATTATGGCTCAAGTACGTCGTCAAAGCAAACAGCAGATTGAATTCTCTGGTGTAGATCAAATTATTATCATGACCACTAAAAAGGACCAGGTCTGTTGCAGCCAATGAGGTACAGGAAGTCAATTCTAAAGGTCAGCGTTAAAAAAAGAGGGATTTACCAGCGTAGACAATTAAGCTCTCGCCATTTGTCTTGGAAAATGATTGCAGCCCAATGTTGGTTCCTACAATGAACGAATTCTGAAGTAAGTGTATGACATTGACAATATTTGTTGCTTGAAGTAAGTCTTTCTAAGAAAATTATTTACCAGTAACTGTTTGGAAATTAAATCCTGATCTTGTATCCCATACTCTTACATCTTTATCTTGAGATCCAGAGAAAAGATTGATATTTTCAAGTTGTAAATTGTTAACCTGACCGACATGCCCTATGAACTCCGTAATGAACCATGTGGATTTTGTCCATTGTCTGACAATAAGATCGTCCCCGCCGGAGAATAAGTACAAATTATCAACCGAAAGTGTTCTTACAGCACCAGTGTGTCCTAAAATTATGAGCCGAAAACGAAAGATTGCCTCTTAATTCAGTCTGAACTGTCAAAGTCGTCAAGCTCCATAGTTTGATTGTAGTATCCAAGCTTCCAGAGAAGAGTTCATTCTCATACGGGACAAGACTCAGTACGCTAGAAATATGGCCTTTCATCAATGCTATTGGTTCCAACTTGAGAATAGAAGCATCAACAAGTTGAATATCAGAATCGTCTCTTCCACCAATTATGAAATTTTTCCACAAAAACATGCTCCTTATTCTAATTTCTTGACTTAAGTAAAAGTATTCAGGAGAACCATTTAACTTGTTCCATCGTATTACCGATTTATCGTCCGATCCAGAGAAAAGACTATTCTGGTTACATGCAAGACTTTTAACCACGTTCGTGTGGCGCCTCGGAAAATCGATCAACTTATCGCCGCTTGCAATATCCCATTTGATGACCATACCATCATTCGACCCAGAGTACAAATCCTTGCCTAAGATAGTCAATGCTGTTACGCTGCCAGCGTGACCAACCAGAATCCTTATGCTCTGGCCGTTGACGACATTCCAAAAGATTATAGTCTTATCATTTGAGCCGGAAAATAACGTTTCTTCTCGTAAGACCAGGCAACTAACGGTATCTGTGTGTCCAGTGAAGAAAAGAGAAGTTTCAGATGTGGAAATGCGCCGTTTTTGTATTGAGTTGCCTTGCTGCGCTGTAGCAACGTAAATAAAGTCCCCCTTGACCACGATGCTTGTAATTATGTCACCGAAAGCTAGAAAAGTCAGCTAATGATAATGGATAATGTACCAAACGTTTTAACTACTCTGCCTTCCGTTAAATCGATCTGCCTTACCAGGCTATCAAAACCACCTGTAAAAACTTGATCATCTTGAACTGAGATGGTTGAAATAATCGTTTGCTTCTGTTGTAACTTGATCCGTTGCAACACTGAGCCTGTGAGCAAGTCCCAAAGAACAACAGAATCATCAATGGCTGAGCTGATCAACTTGGAATCTGAAGTCACCACAAACGAAAAGATAATGTTCTCATGTCCCCTTAAGGTCCTTTGTGTTTTACCAGTTTCAATGTCCTTCTGTACAATATCATAGAACGAGGTCAGTAGCAAGGAGTTTTGGTACAAAGCTATGCAAAAGACGCTTGGTGTGGTATTCTTCAGGATGAAGCTCTTCTCTTGCACAATTGCTTTAGATAGGGTCAAAATGACTGTTAAGATAATAGCCAAAAAAGCTCTGTTGTTTTTCATTGTGACTTGAAGGTGAAACGAAAAAGCGTCTGGAAAGACTCTGCGACATGTTTGCGAGAGTTCGAACAGATTCTCAACTCAACTAAAGTTTATTGTTCACAACATGAATAGTCTTTAGCCCCACGGAGATGTTTTTGTTAGAACTTCTTTCACTAAACAGCCGTAGGAGTAAATATCATACATTTTGAAATCAACACGAACATACTTTGAGGTTCTGAAATTTCTAAACGCTTCGGGTGATGCGTAGTCCACAGACAAGCCTCTTAGATTGATTATTTTGAATGATCTCGAGTCCATAACCTTTTCAGATAGAATTTGGGTGATACCAAAGTCTGTCAATCTAAACGACGGTTGTCCGTTAACTAACTCAACCAAGATATTCTTGGATTTTAGATCACAATGTGCCAAGTAGTATGAATGCATGATTTTCAGAGCAGAAGCAGTATCTGACAAAATTGCAACAGCAACTTTTTTGCTATACTTGTTGGATCTCAACCATTCATGCAATGCTCCTTCGGGGTAGTATTTTAAAATCATTGAAAATGGATCTTCCGTATAAGCTATTATGCTGCAAAAGCACGGGAATGAAGAAAGCATAATCATGATCCCAACTTCTTGGAAGAATGCCTCTTCGTTAATCTTGTTTTTCAAAAACACAACTTTTTGTATTACAGTTTCTTCTCTGGCCTTTCTTTTTAGCGCAGGATCCATGATTTTTGCAAGATACAACTCCCCTCCACCACCGGCCGCAATTTTCTTATCTCTTGCAATTGCCCACTTTTCTACAAGAAATGCTGCATGTTTTGAAATGCCAATGACCGAGTTTACAACTGTTTGCAAGTCAGTAACAGCCTGGCTTGTTTCCTCGGATGAAGTTTTTTGCCCTGGAGAGATATCTCGTCTGGCTTTTGAATTTCTGTAACGAAATATATAGATAGTGCATCCTAAAATAACCATTGCTAGTATGGCAAAACCAACGATCATTGGGATGATAGTTTGGAGATCTATCATTCCGGAAAATGAGATTCTTTGCCTTAATCTGGTTTGAACAAGCCTTCTATCTCGACTTGAAGTACCAGTCGACTTATAATTACTTTCTTTAGAAAAGACTGGCCTGAACATTAATACTGCAGAATCTTCTCCACCAGTATATACTGTTTCATTGTGACATAAAACAGTCGTTGTCGATTTTGAGGCGCCAAAGTAAACATCTTCGTGCTTGCCACTAAGAATGTTCCATCTCCTGGTCGTTGCATCACTCCCTCCCGAGAAAACATAACCGTTGCACAATGAAATAGAATTTACAGGACCAATGTGACCTAGAGAATCGCTGGATACTCTTTTTAGTACATTTACCGAAGCCATATCAACTAAAGACCAAATAATGATGCTTTGGTCATCTGATGCAGAGACCAATAAATCACCTGAAACTCCAAGTGAATTCACCTGAGAAGAGTGACCCCTCAGTTCGTATGTTAGTACGGCAGTATCCAAGCTCCAAGCAAAGATGCTGCCCGATTTTGAGCCACCCAATATCAAGCCGTTGTACCCAGAGAGACAGTTCAAAGGAATTCCTGATGTTACACGTTTGGTCGCAGGATTTGAGCTGTTGGTGCCAATAGAATAAATCTCTGTATCGTCACTTATAAAAAACAAAACATTCTTGAGGTTAAAGAGGCCTTTCAGAGACAGAGGGGAGTAGTTCAGAATAATGCTAGCGTTTTCATTGAAGCCCTGTCTCATACTAAAAATCACACCATCCAGACCAGATGTAAACACTCTACTATCATCTGTAATCAAAGAAGTGACTGCGGCGTTGTGCATTTTCATGGATCCTTGTATTGTTGTGTCACTCAAATCAAAAGTGTTTAAACTCCCGCTCCTTGTGCCAATAAAAAGATGATTTTCAAGGACAGTAAGAGAAGATACCGAACCACTTCTATCTTCAAATGAGAAAGCTGTTCTTCGTGTCATGTAACTCCAACGCCTGACCGATCCATCCAAGCTGGCAGAATACAAGGCGCCTGCCTCATCAATAGACAATGAAAAAACAGCATCAACATGACCCTGGTATGTCTCCAAAACACCCAAGGAAAGCACATCCCTTCCTCTTATCAGACCGTCATCATGTCCAGAAAATATTCTAGTATAGCTTGATACTAAACTCAAACATATAACGCTTTCTAAATATAAGAAAGATAGAACAAAACTTGCCTGTTTGACTTGCAATCGATTCTCCGTTCTCAATAGAAATTTTAGCAAGACCAAACGATCCTATCAGTATGTATTTTTCGAAAATGCGGATGGTGAAAATTTGGTTTAAAGCTAAAGTTAGAATATGAGCAAATACTTACAAACAAATACTTGAATTCCAGTTTTGGATGTTACATCCCATTTGTACAGCACATACTGTTCGGATCCAGAAAATAGGCCTTCATTGCTCAGCTGCAAGTATTGAATTGAGTCTGTGCCAGTGAGTAGCTCGCCGTTGAAGGTTCCTGTTTTCCAAATCCACTGTTTGATGTTTCGATTATCTCCGACTGAGTGAAGAAAATTTTGGTCAGCCACGATAGCTAAAACACCTTCTGTATGTCCTTTCAAAAATAAGCGAATAGACTCGAATTTTACCACGAAGCACACCAGACTTAATCATACTCGTCAAGTTCCACAATAAAACTAAAGTGTCAAGCCCTCCTGAGAAAAGAGCATCCTCGAAAATGTAGAGGCAATTTACAGATTCTTCGTTACCAGCATAAATGAAAAAAGGATCTGGACTATTTTGTGATGTGTCCCACTGTTTGATTTCGTTTGTGAAGCCGCCACTGATAACATAATTCTTCCACGAAACAACGTTTCTTAAACGTTTGTCAGAGCCGGAATATGAAAATAGAGGTGACCCGAGATTGAAATCCCATTTAAGAAGAATTCCATCTGTGCCTCCGGAGATTAAATAAGAATCGCTGAATGCGAAGCTGCGTGCTCCAGATGAAGTGAAATATGGAGATATCTTTAGGATCTCCGTACTAGAGATGTCCCACTTGATGATTGTATGATCTTTAGACGAAGAGTAGAGCACATCATTCCAAATTGTTATCACACGTACACCATCGGTGTGCCCAACATACGTTGCAATAATAGCAGCGTTGAGAACATTCCAGCAAACGATAAACGCATCATCAGATGCAGAAAACAGCATACCATTATACAGCCTTATATCAAAAACTCCATCTGAATGTTCGTCGAATATCAACTGATTCCTTCCATTCAGAATGGACACTTTAGCCAAGGGAGGAATTCCTGATTTTCCAATGTAAAGAAAGTCTCCGTCTGCTACAACCTTTTCAATGCGGCTACGAACATCTTTAAGTATAAGGGCAAACGACATAAAAACTAACCGAATGTTCTCATAACTATTCCTGTTATGACATTCACTTGTCTGAACTTGAAGTCTATTCCGCCAGCAAATATGTGATCACCTTGCAAAGATATGCTTTGGACCAAAGTACCTGAAGCTCCTAAGCGGAATCTCTTGATGATGGCACCTGTCTCCAAGTCCCACATTACGATCGTATCATCAATACCAGCGCTGAACATCGTTGAACTATTCGTAACAATTAAATCCATAACTCGACCCTTGTGGGCTCTGAATGTTCTTTGAAAAGCCCCTGTGTCGACATCCTTTTGGACAATATCACTAGTTGAAGTGTGGAGCAAAGAGTTTCGATACAGAGCAACGGAGTACACAGAAGTCGAACCATCTTTAAGCAAGAAACTTTTCTCATGTTCCAAGCTTAAGATCAAAGTAAGTGTTGACGTAAGAAGCAAAACCAGCGCTAAAAGTTGTTGTTTCATGTTGGATCAACGAGACAAACGGTTTGCCCTTGAAAGCTGGTACCAACGTGTGAGAATTTCCTCAAGATAGCATTTATTATAAAATCACTTCCATGGTATGCGTTTGGCCATGACTTCATAAAGAATCATACCAAGGGAATAGATATCATACTTCTTGAAGTTGATATTTGCGTAATTTTTTGATCTAAAGTTGATGAATGCCTCTGGTGAAGCATATGGTATAGATAGACCCCTTAAGTTAACAACTTGGAACATTGCAGATGCCAAAATTTTATCAGATAACACTTGAGTAATGCCGAAATCAGTTAGATAACAGGACGGAATACCATTATCGACTCTAACCAACACATTCTGAGTCTTAATATCACAATGCGCTAAGTAATGAGAGTGCATTACACTTAATGCTTTGGAAATCTCCTTCGTGCATTTGACCACAATCTTTTCGCCGTAAAAATTATTCTGCAACCACTCTGTCAATGATCCATCAGGGTAGTACTTAAGTATCATCGACAAAGGTTTATCGGTATATCCAATTATTTCACAAAAGTGTGGAAATGATGAAAGCATAATCATTATACCGACCTCTTGAAAGAATGACTCTTCCGTGGACTTTTGGTTCACGAAAACTACTTTCTGAATAACAGTGTCTCCGTATTTCTTTGATAAAACAGGGTCCATCACTTTCGCAATAAAAACTTCGCCGCCACCACCAGCTGTAAGCTTCTTGACTCTTGCGATTATACTAACGGGTAAAAGATACTCAGCATGGCGGGATATGCCCATAACGGAGTTGATAACGGTTTGGAGATCCGTAGTTGTTTCATTCGCTTCGTTTTCTGTAGATCTATCTCTAGGAGAAGCGGACTGTTTAGACTTTGCCTTAACAAACAAGTAAACCACAACGACAATTAGAAGCAAAGCAACAACTCCTGCAGCCGCTCCAAAGATCGGTACTAAAGAAGATAAAGCTTCAGATGTGATTGTCTGTGCTTTTCGCACAACTCTTGTATTCCTTGCACGATTTGTAGTTGGCCACTGAGTCTTTATGGACGTGGAAAGAATTTTCTCCTCGGGAATATTTGGTTTGTAAAGCAAAACGGAAAAATCTTCACTACCAGCAATTACCGTTCTGTTGTGGCAAATTACAGTAGTAACAGGTTTTGAGAAGCCAAAATACACACCTTCGTGTCTCCCCGTCTGGATGTTCCATCGTCTAGTAGCCACATCTGAACCAACAGAGAATAGTAAGCCGTTGCAAACAGAAATCGCATTGACAGGGCCAAGATGACCTAATGCGCTAGCGGATAATCGCTGCAATGTTCTCACGATTGATCTTTCCTCTAAAGACCAAATAATAATTGTCTTATCATCCGACGCAGAATACAGGGAGCTCTGATCAATAAGAACCATATTGACCTGAGATGTGTGGCCTCTCAGCTCGTATTCCAGTTTGAGCTTATCCATATTCCAAACAAAAATGATTCCAGATTTAGATCCAGATATCACAAAAGACTGGTAAGCAGCTATACAAAGAATTGGGGTTGGTGATATGATCGTTCTCGAGACGTCTGCATCGCTATTAAAGGGTAGGAATGAAATCTGATTTTCTCCTTGAATGAAAGCGAATTCGACTTTGGAATAAGTCAAACTTCGAATAGGGAAAGGTGAAGAGGAGAAAATTACAACAGGCTCTTCTTTTCGGTTTGATGGCAATTTTACAATAGTTCCATCGTTTCCTGCTGAATAAAGGCTGCCATTAACATGGACGAAAGAAGTAATAAAACCACTGTGTGAAGAAGAAGAGCGATCCAGAATTGCATTCCTGATGTCAAAGCGATTGACAACTCCGCTTTTTACACCAATATATAAATAATTTCCGCTTGCAGTTAGTACTGTGACTGAACTATTTCTGTTCTCAAAGGAAAATGCAACCTTCCTCGAAGCCATATTCCACCTTTTTACAGAGCCATCACTACTTGAAGTATAAAGTGTCCCTGTACTATCGAAAGTAAGAGATCTGACTGAATCCTGGTGACCTTGGAATATGCCAACAATAGCAAGAGAATTGAAATCTCGCGCTCTGACCAAACTGTCTTGATGACCAGTTATTACACCATTATCCCACGATGCAATTGATATGCAGCCGATGTTTTCTACAAAAAAATAAGACTGCATCAATAACAATCACCTAATTGGAAGGTAAGAGTCAATCCGGTTATCGTTGAAAACGCGTGTACTCCTAGCATCGACCCACTGAACAAAGTTT
>JALGPX010000050.1:12652-43215 GCA_023515795.1 Amoeboaphelidium occidentale | reverse complement strand
AAGTGGTATGCAAGAAACCACAAAGTAAAGCAACATTGCCTTTATGGAGATCATCCTTGAAACTAAGTTGAGCATAAAAATTTTCCATGACGACAAGATTAACGAGCCCTGTCCCAGACATCTTTAGATCACAAGAAAAGATATTCAAGTTTAATTAAAGGACATGATTTAAAACATTGCTTGGTATTATTGATTTAGTTTAATGTTTCTAACAGGTATAACACAATACAAACCGCTTTGATCTCAAAATTCATCATGATCATACCATTCATTTACTTCTTAGCTGGACATTAAATTCTTGATGGAGATGTCTCCATTTGATCAGTGATGCTTTTTATTTGATATGGGGATCTGGTTATGTTTCAATTCCTTGCCTGATACCAGTCGACTCGAACGATTTTCCTTGTAAAAACAACGGAGGCTCAGCATGATAAATCTTTAAACCAATGCCTTCAGAGTTCATAAGCCAATCAATAGCCCACCGTATCGGTAGGTTCTTGACCATCTTGAGTGCCCCGCGATAGCTGATGACATAAGCGTGCGTACATCTGCTTCTGTTATTCTGCGGACATGCTTTAGGGGCGTCAAGAGTTCCGGTCACAGCCTTACAGTGAAGATCTAAACAACCGCCAACAAAATACAAATCATAATCAGCAGGTAAGTCCAACATAGCGTTACGAAAGGACTTGTCAAAGCTTGTTAAATTTCCTTCAATGACCACGTCGTCTTCAAAAATTAATGCATGCTCAATTTTGTTCTTGATAATATAGTCAAATGCAGCAAAATGCTTCAGACTTAAAGAGATCTCCCCTGTGCTAAGATTCTTGGGTTGCCAATTGCGACTATCAATTGTGCGGTTAACAGGATACGCACATTCAATAATGTCTTGAGTTAATTCGTCTCTATCAAAATCTTTGATAACCTTGCTAGAGACGTTAAATTGGTAAAGAAGGTCACGCATATGATTTAAGCGCTCAGGCTTCTTCTTGTAGTGCAAAACAAAGACTTGGTCAATAAACGGCCATTTGCCGGTAGTATTAAACCTTTCATCGAGATGATGCAGTGTAACATTATTCAGATAATCATTCATGCAACGAACGGAATCTAAACGATACTTTGCCAGATCGCACAAGTCGTGAAAGAATGTTGGGAGTAGCAATGACGAATTACGATCAACTTCAATACCCATAATCATCCTTTCAAAAACAGTTGAGTTCAGCTTTCCAGTAAAATTCAAGTGAGAATTCGTCCATGAGATATCCAAATCAGCATTGAACACCGACCCAAAGGGTATCTTTCTTTCCTTTGACAACTGAACAAGTCCATGTAGCTGATCAGTTCTTGTGTATAAAGTAAAGTCCATAACATCAGTTGACAATATCACATCTGTATCTGATAGGTCTCCGCTAAAAGAGCAGTTGGCTGTAGAGCTTTGAATAAACGGTGAGCCCTTTGGCAGCAAATACTCCTTATTCGTTGAAACGGTGACCAAATTGTCATAAGTAAGATTCATATCTTGTGGAGTCTCTTGTGACAAGCCCACAGTCCAATGATGCAAACTGTGTTCAAGATCGTTAGAGATGAGAAAAAATAGAGTCACAGACATGCTATAAACAGCCATCAACGAGAGAAGCCAAGTGCTCTTAATTGAATGAAGATGGCTTCTTGCAACCATTGTCAGCCTGTGTATCAATAAGGGGCCGATGCAACCGAATTAAAAAGGCAAACAAGCTGTTTTAGCTTTTTGTTGCTGAATGGTCACAAGAATTCCGAAGATGCTCGCTTGTTTGAGAGTTTGACAAAGGTATCTGTGGCGTTCGCGTAACATTCAATTATCAGAGTCATCAATGTTGGCATGTGATTATTACCAATATTGCGAGTTGCGTACTTTGACGAGTCGATAGTTGAAACTGGTTAAGGCGTATTGAACTTCCACTGGCTTTCTCGTACGCGCAGTCAATCGTTTTCTGGCCAGCGATTTTTTTTAGTAATAAGATGACACCTCCACTTTTTTCCGGTTACAGAGTCGTATATTTGCTTATTGGCTTGTTTATTGTATTCCAGCTGTTCCTCGCTACGGCTGTGTCTGATTATTATGCCAAGTGCCAGATGGATACTGATCAGGACAGAGAATCTGATGATCCTGAAGACCGCTCTATTCAAGATAAGATTGATAGAAGTAAGAATCCGTTCAGGGATTCTTCTGCGCCTGTAGAAGTACATTTTGAGCCGCTCATATCGTCGCTTTACAGCTGGAATCGATTCCGTCAAGTCTACGCAAATTCTGTGAGAAAAAGCTATCTTGGTCTGGATCCATCGCTTGATATTCTGACAAACTCTGAGATTGCTTACAAGGCTATTCCTGTTACTTATGACTGTGATCGAAATACTTTGATGAGGGTTGGTGATCGTGGTGATGGAGATGGAGGAAAATGGATCTGTGGTGAATTCTTGAAGCCCAGGAAGTCAAATGAGCCTGCCAATGTTGTCTTTAGTGTCGGATCGAATGGTGACTTCTCCTTTGAAGAGTCTATGATCAAAGTGCTTGGGTCTAATACCAAGATTTACACTTTTGACTGTACCGGTCAGTGGGATCCTCCTTCAGAACAAATAACATTTGTTAATGTGTGTCTTGGTAGCTCTGACTTCGTAGATGGAAATAAGAGACAGTTCAAGTCATGGGCTTCAATACTCAGTGATTTAAAGATCAAAAAGATTGATTTCTTGAAGATGGACATTGAAGGTTTCGAATGGGTCGTATTACCAGCGATTCTGGAGCATAAAGTTCTAGATGAACTTCCTGTACAAATTTCATTTGAAGTTCATTTAGCTGCTCCTGGTGGGTATGATAAGGATGTTGATGATAAAAGCTTGGGACAGAAGTTGGCTAGATTGTTTCTGAAGCTGGATAAAGCCGGATATTATTTAGCTTCGAACGAGTACAATATTGTTTCCCCTGGCTGTTGTAGTGAATTTACTGTCGTGAGGCCGAAATTGTAGTATTCATCCTCTCAATAAAGGTGTTCTATTCAATAACACCAGCGACTTTTGATGATTCGTAAAACAGTGGAGGCATTGCCCAGTAAGTTTTCAGTTGAAGATATTCAATAGCGTGGTTGAAGTAATGATCAACTGGAGTATATTGGTAGAACAATGCGCCCGTATCCAGGATTTTCTTTGCTGCTTGTTTAGAAATCAAAACGGAATTGAAGCAACGAGTGGATGGGAATTCGAATAGGAAAGGAGTACCAGACTCATACCAATTCTTCAAGTACCAATTGTGTATATCTAAACATGTACCAAGGAAAGCAAGATCAGTGTCTTCAGGAAGGCTAGAAACAAAAGCGCGAAACTTCGTTTGGAATCCAACCACGGGCAAAGCGTCATCTTCCAGCATTATGCCGTACTTTTCGTTACCTTCGGCCACTTTTCTAACAAATTCAAAACCATTCAATGAACTCAGCATGTTCTTTGATATCGCTGGATCGGTTGGCCCATAAATCTGAGCAGCACTTGAGAAAAAGTGTGCAGCCAACCAGTCCTTCTTCTCATAAACTTGTTGAGCTTCACCAAACGTGATCCATTCGATATCCTCTAAGCCCACAGCCTGTGCGCGTTTCCTTCGTTTTTCGCGCTGTTCCAGTTTGTTCACAGAGTAGCTGCCATAGATCTTTGGAACATGGCTAGATTCCTTCCGAATTTTCTTGTAGAAGGACGACTCAGTCATCGGATACTTTAACTTCAGGCCACATTCAAACATCAGAGAAATATCATACATGGACAAAAGATCGAAAGATTCCAAGCCAAATTGAACAGATTCATTAAAGGGTTCTTCGGTTGCTTTGGAGATATCGCAATACGGGAATGTCGTATTAATGATAAGACGGTAATCATTTGCAGTAAGATGCTTTGAATACTTATTGGAATAATAGTAGTCAATTGAGCGCAACGTGCACATCAGCGATTCATAAGAAGATTCCAGGCATGGAAATATCGGATCCAGCATCATCGTAACGTGAGCAGCAGAGGCTTTAGATAACAATACAGCTAAAGCCAATAGCATCAGAGCGCTTTCAGAAAATCGTCTCTTAGTGCGATGTGAAAGCGACATTTCGAACGTGAAATTTCCGGCAAGTTCAGTTGCAGTAAGTATCGGAAACTTTTTGAAAAAATCCGGGCACCATAGCATTGCAACATCATTCAACTATAAGGCAAGAAATTAAAATAATGCGCATAGCTTAGGAGGCTTTACATAATTCCACAGGATACCGCTCGGCCGTTGCGTACTTGGTTAGCGCTATTTATAGATTTTTTCGACGTTTCACACGAGGACCACTGATAAAGATATGCCAGTAATAAAGGAAGACGATAATTCAAAAGGTTTATTGGAAAAGATGAGCGATATGTTACACTCGCGTAAGAAGAAGAAACTTGTTGCAGTCAAGACTAATGATAAATACACGTATTATATTGCCAACACGAAAGACGCTGAACATCCAACTATGGGAAAATTCACAGTACAGCAATACAAAAAAGTCGACACATTAAAAGCCAAGACTTTTCTTAAAACAGCCAAAATGAAACTATCAACTGATTCCATGTTCTCAAATGCTTTGCCTGCTGCATCAGTTTCAACTTCAAACAGTTCGAAAGCGACAATGGTCAACTTGTTTGGGTTACAGAATATAAACATGAACATATCATTAAGTGATGTGTTTGGTTTTGGTCTGATAGCTTCATCAATAAGCATGATCATAGAAAAGCACGAGAGGTTTATGCTGTCTTTGTCGCCGAGGATGCGATATGCTGTTACGGTTTGGGAAATGATCTTGTTAACTGTTATAATATGGCAAATAGTACGACTTGTATCGTATATTGGCTTAGTGTTCGACGTATTTTACAATGCATCAAGCGATGTTCTGGGCGTGATAGAATACATTGGCCACAGTATCGATAGCATCATAGGAAAACTTACTCGTAGGCCAGAACCCAAACGAAACTGGACATTTTGGTAAAGATTTGCCTAAGGAAATGGGTTGAAACATCATTTGAATAGAAACTCTAGCATCATTCGAATAATCTTCTCCTCAAGATGTTTTCCAGCATGAACCGTTCGTAAGCTTTCAATAAACTTATCTCTTCAATAATCTTTAGTGTGTCCCTTAAGGACCGGGAGAGGGCTGAACAGGACTTATTCGTTTCCGTTAAGAAGGCTTTGAACCCTGACGAAACTGCACCAAAGCAAAAGCATGTCAGAGTTTGTTATCTGTTTACTCATGATTTCCGCACTGCCCAGCCATTCTGGAATGCCGTCAAATCTCAGCCGATTCTAAGCGATGATGTTCAATGCTTCAAGGCGCTGATAACAATTCACAAAGTTATGAGGGATGGTCACTCATCGGTGTTGCAGGATACAATGGCAGAAGTTCCATTCTTTGATACGCTTGCTAGACAGATGCAGTACAATGCGCATAGAGGATATGCTTCCTTGATTTTGGCGTATGTGAAGTTTCTAAAGTATAAGTTGGAGTTTCATTCGATGCATCCGGAATTTACGGCTGATTTGGATTATGAAGAGTACAGGGCACTTCGGAAGGTGGATGACCCCAACGAAGGATACACTGCGATTATGGAATTAATGACTTTGTTGGATCGCTTAGAAGATTTACAAAAGGTTATCTTCGGTTCCTTTAGGCCTTCGTCGAATAATGAGTGTCGCATATCTGCTCTGGTACCGTTGGTAGAAGAGAGCTACGGTATTTACAAGTTTAATACAAGCATGCTAAATGCCATGCATCAAAGTATCGCAGCAGATGATGCACTTCAACCTTTGCGTGAGCGATACATCAAACAATACTCCACATTGCAAAAGTTTTACTTTGAGTGTTCAAACTTGAGATATTTGACTTCATTGATTACTGTTCCAAGATTACCCTCGCAACCGACTGACTTTCTTAATAAGGCGTTGCCAAGGTCGAAATCTCAAATGCTGGGAGAAGCTCCTCGTGAAAAGACACCAGAAGCTGAAGATATTTGGGGAAGCGTATCATCGATAACACCTGAACCATGGACCCAGCTTGACCAAAATTCACAAATGATTCTACATTCTCAACAACAAGTAACTCATCACTACAACGATGAAAAAGAAAATGAACTGAACAATTTGAGACAGCAAAATTTCCAAGCACAACAGTTGTTACACGGGTATCAAGCACGTATTAATGAAATGGAGGCACATCTTAGAGAGTATGAGCAAATGAGACAGTCTTATGAACAGCAATTGTACTCGAAACAAGGTTTGATTTTCTTGGTTTCCATAACTAACGCTTTAGGATTTGACGCTGAAAGAGAAAGAAGAGATAGAGAAAGGGATACATTAATAGCATCTTTGCAAGAACAGGTTGCCATGTGGAAAACAAAATATGAAAACATAGCCAAGATGTATGCCCAGTTGAGAAAAGAGCATTTGGATTTGTTGCAAAAGTATAAAGAAACCCAAACCTCAATGACATCGGTAACCGCTTTCCAAAAAGAAAAGGAACAGATGGCTAGTCAACTACAAATGAAAACAGCAGAGTTTGGTGAATTGGTGAAGGA
Source organism: Amoeboaphelidium occidentale (assembly GCA_023515795.1). Classification (NCBI taxonomy): domain Eukaryota; kingdom Fungi; phylum Aphelidiomycota; class Aphelidea; genus Amoeboaphelidium; species Amoeboaphelidium occidentale. Next base: position 36,618 of record JALGPX010000050.1, on the reverse strand, counting down.
AAAAGAAAAGTACAAGAATGATTTAGAACTGCAGAAAGATCATTACGCTGCTGAATTGACAAGACTGACTAGATCTTTGGGAGAACAAAAGGCAAGATTCGATGAACTCTCCAAGAGCAAAGGAGCTGAGACTCAGAGCTTGGTTGCAAAGTATGAAGAAGAGAAGATAGCCCAAGAAGCACGTTTCAAGCAGCAATTTGAAGATTTTGAAAAACTGAAGTCTGAGTTGATGACTTTAAAGAGTGCATGGGATCAGTCTCGTACAGAATTACAGGCCAAAGACAATGAGTTACTTACTTTGAAGTCTGCAATGGACCAGAGTTTACATGCTCTTGAACATTTGCAACAAAAGAACTCTGACCAAACAGCTTCTTTGATGGGCAAGATGGACCAATTGAGCTTGGAACATAGGTCTCAAATGGATAAGATTATGGACTCTGTTTTGGAGGACTGTAAAAATAAGTCTCTAGATTCTCTTTATGAGTTGGAGAATCCTTCAAATCCAGGGAACCAAAATGCCACACCAGAGTTGGTTCTGTCATTAATTGAAAAGCTTACTTTCAATTCAAATGATTTTTCATCTTCTTTCACCAAGCATCTTACGAGTGGAGATACTACTGGTGAACATCAAGCAGAAGCTATTAGGCATGCAAATTTGTTGGCTCAGGCAGTCTACACCATCCTGAACAACGCAAAAGGTTTGACAAGATTATCAGGAGATGAGAAAGGCACTGAAGCTATTATAAATGCTGCAAAATCGATTGCTCAACAAGGAAAGTCTTATTTCAGCCAATTGCAGTCTCGAGAGCTAAACCAAACTGCTTTGCCTAACCGTCCTCAGAAAGTACAAGATTGTAATGGCTCATTCCTTTCTGCACTTCAACCAATGATCAAAGTAACAGAAGGCCTTGTTCAGAAATCCGTAGAAGTTAGCAAGGAAGAAGATTTGTCATCTTTTGTTGATAATGAATTGACTAACGCTGCAAAGTCTATTGAAGAAGCTGCTGCTCTTCTTGCTAAGCTATTGGGTGCTCCGCGTGATCCTAAGCTCACACAGACTGACGTTCAAGTACATAATTCTATTTTAGAGTCGGTCAAATCTATCACTGATGCAATTGCAAGGCTGATTATCTGTGCTACTCATTCACAACAAGAAATTGTCGCAAATGGCAAAGGAACAGGAAGCAGCGCTGCGTTCTATAAAAAGAATAGTAGATGGATGGAGGGTTTGATTTCTGCTGCTAAAGCTGTTGCAACTGCGACAAGATTCTTAGTTGATACTGCAGATGGTGTTGTTCACGGCACAAAGAGTATGGAACAGCTTTTGGTCAGTGCTCATGAAGTTAGCTCTTCCGTTGCTCAGCTTGTAGCAGCCAGTCGTGTCAAATCTATTCGCGGAAGTAAAACACAAGATAAACTTGAATTGGCGTCTAAAGCTGTTACAGATGCTTGCAAGCTACTGCTTGATGCCGCTGAGAAAGCAAGAGCTCAAAGCGCCAAAGACAAAGAAGTTGTTGTTGAGTATGACAAGCTGACACCTCACGAACTTAAGAAGAGAGAAATGGAGCAGCAAGTTCATATTTTGACTCTTGAGAAGACTTTGCAAGATGCCAGAAAGAAGCTGGGCGAGATGAGAAGAGTTAATTATCACCAAGGCGGAGATTACATTAATAATTCTGCTGAAAAATCTTGATTATGAAATAAATTCTTTAGCTTAGTTCGCTTTAGGCGTTCCAATTCGCCGTTTCCCAGAACTTTCTTGTACGGATTTGTTTCCTTGTTTCACCTGCAAATGATCAGCTTGAACGAAACTAAAAAGTCAAACCATGAGCCTTCCAAGGAACTGTCGCCTTCCCAAGATGCAATAGTCAAGAGTAACTTGGATTACACCATCGCAATTCTGAGAACCACAATTGATCACTTGAAACAGAACCGAGCATCGCTAACTGTCAAGCAGAACGCTGCTATAAAGGCCTTGCTAGCGGACTACATGTTGGTGCAGGAGCCTAGGAGTATGGACAGACAGTCTGAAACTGAGTTGCTTGGTCATAGTAATCATGATTTCGATCAAAAGCATTCGAAACCTGGTGTAAATCAGAGTCATAACAACGGAACTACACTCCATTTAAAGAGCGATGAGATTGTCGAATTGGTCATACCATTGAGTGATGATAATGAAAGTGATTCCGGTTTCATGATGGAGGTTCGAACAAGCAACAAGAAGCATCGGAGGGCACAGAAAAGCACTAGAAACGAAGCGGATAATTTAGATCAATGGCCCTCTATTACCGCGCCAAATCAAGAAAAGAATAATGCTCCTCATAACTCTACCTACAAGATTGACGAACAAGCAAGCTCTATTAGATCGACCATGGTATCGCCTGGAGTCAAGTCATATGCTGATGTTCTGTGTAAGCAAAACCCTGCAACTTCTTCTGGAAAAAGTAGAAAGAAGAAATCTGCTTCTTCAAGCACTTCCCCTGTTGGCGGCTCTTGTGCTTCATCTGTGGTTGATGTTCCTGTTACAACCTTGAAATACTCTGATGTTCTTGCAAAGTCTGTTCCTGGATCTACAATTAGGCTGTTTCCAACTATTCTCCATGGTATTTCCCAAGTTCAATCGTTAAATCAGCATAGAAGCTCCTCTAAAGTGTTTTCAGATACGTTCCTGTCATTGCTCAAGACTGTACAGAACAGAAAGAAACTTGTGGCACTGGAAAAATCCCAATTGTTACGAGTCTGCTCCGACTATATCAACACAAGAACAAATGATGTAATGCAGATGGTGCGCTATCTTCTGTTGAATGATCCAGCTTTGCGAGCAGACGAAGAAATCGTTACAGTTATTGAAAGCGTGGGAAAGATTCTCATCAAAAAGAACATACCTCAATTCTCATCGAATGCTCCTACTGTATTATCATTTCTCTGCTTTTTGCTGCGTGATATGACTCTTGTAAGATTTAACTGGGCAGCCGTTATAAACTCAATCAAATCAGATTTGGTCACATTGGATACGGTTGAGACGATTACGGAACTTGTACATCTATTCATTCAAAGCAAAGATGATGTATTGATAAAGTCTATCATTGACAGCAAGATAATTTTAACTATTATTGCAACATTTGCACACACTCATGATTATCAACGGTTTACAAGAGCTTTTCATTTCTTGGTTTCTTCTTTAAATTTGATAAGTCTTGGACATCTCAAAGAAGTTCAACACATTATCGTCCCTTTTGATGAATCTTTTAAACAATTTGCTATACTTTGCTCTTCCTATTTGACACTTTGTATAGAACGATTCCAGAAAACAGGAAAAGATTCAATAATCTACACCAATACTTTACATGAAACAATAATTTTCTTGGGCTGGTATGTTTGTGGAAATGAAAAGAACAAGTGTATCTTAAGATATGGAGGAAGTCCCATAATTCTTCAAAAGATATGCTCGCTTCCCGTGGATTACTTTATTCGTAAAAGGTAATGATTCGATTCTGAAAGACTAATGTTTTAGTTGCTCTGAGATACTTGTGCCTTCTTTGGTCTCGGCTTGCTTTAAAGATGAAGAGAATATTTCATTGCTCAAGCGAGATATCAACATGCAACTCGTCATCAAATTTCTAGACACTCTTCATCAAGATAAGGCTAATTCTGTCGATTCGTTAACGTTGCAGAGACTAGGAGGCGATGTTTCGGAGGTTTTGGAGTACTTTAAGTCGCATATGTAGATAATCAATACACATTCTAGTATTCTTAATTTATTTCGCCTTTTTGAGAAGCGGAGAAGAAACGCTTCTTTCGTATTTTGTTCGAGGTTCTTCTGGATTTGGAAGTTCTCCACTACTATTCTCCGATTTTCCGCCACTACCAAGCCATTTTTTGACTCTCTTTGACAGACCAGGACTTCCTTCTTCTGCAATTGTGGGAGTCATTTTCGGATTCACTGCGGACACAGAAGCTGATGATGTAGTTGAAGTCGATGATGTCACGTATATCGATGCCGGTCTTGGAGCACTGGTTAGCCTAGCAGAAACCGAGATTTGAGGCGGCCTTTCATCGGAAGCTGAAGCGGCATATGGCGATTCAATGCCTAGCTTTCTGTTCAGTTCTTCTTCAATTGATTTCGCAAAGTCCATCGTAGTTCTACTAGCACTACTAGCCGCTGACAGTACCATTGAATTTCTGTTGCTTTGTTTTGAAGGGTCCTGTAAGTCTGCTCGGATAAGAGGCCCACTTGTTGTTTTCCTTGAGGCTGAAGTAGCATCATTGCTGAGCGTCCCGTTTCCAGTTGCATCTGATTCGTGTTCGGCTGAATTATTATTAACAGCTCTCGCCTTATTTAGAAGAGAAACACTGTGTTGGGCCAATAACGTTGGGCGCCTTTCTTTATGTTCGTCAGCACCTGCTTGTGCTAGGTCAAGTAATGATCCGTTATTAGAGTTTCCGATATCAGTATTAGAGCTAGTGATAAGAGTTGGTTGAGATATCATTCTGCTTCTAGCTGATTGAGATGTTGCTGTTTTCTTGAGAGTGTTCTTCTTCTTGTCATCCTGTACAACTGAGCCCAATGCTGAGGCAAAGTTCATTAAGGTAAATTGCTTCTGTAAATGTGAGCAATTTTCTAATTTATCGCGATGATTTTTAAAAGCTAAATCATACCTCGCGTACATCAAGTTAAGAGTCTCCAAACAAGTGAACAGAGAATACAAAGCTTTCGGGTCAATCTTCTTTGAAGTCCCGGACGCCCCGTTCTCAGGAGAAATTGGTGAAGAAGCATTTTTGCTGTGTTCTTCATAAACCTGCTTCAAGTCCATATAGTTGTTTTGAATATGAAGGAATAGATAATTAAACTCTCTGCTCAAGTCGATATTCAGTGACTGATCGTCAAACAAGAATGCGTATCTATGGGCAGGCTTAACTTTTTCATCTGTTGGGTTTGTAGAAGAAAATTGGAGAATGCAAGCTCTCATAGAATCCAAATTCCACAAAATCCATTCATTACAGAACTCCATGTGTGGTTCCTTTCCTCTGAAATCACTCAAGTTTGCCAAGTTTTGAATAACTTTAGCTACCAAGGTTAGTGTTCTTGTAGCCACAGGATTTTCAGAAATTTCGGGCCATAATCCAAACAATTTAGGATTTAAAATAGCAGGGCAAAAGAATCGCAAGAATATAAATCCAGAAACTGCTGAAAGCTGCACCTGGCTTATGAGTTTTTGCTCAATATTTTTTCTTTCAAAAGACGCTTTGACAATTTCCCTAATATTTTGAAGGGTTTCTCTGAGGTTTCGCGGAGATTTATCGACACTGCCTTGAATTGCATCCCAAAACATTTGGACCCAGGCGAGTAATCTTTTTTGATGTTTTCTAAGCAATTCTTCATCAGGTCTTTCCAGTCTTGTTGGATCTACTTCGCAAGATTCTTGTCTACCTGCTTTTTCAAAGACTAACTTAATCACTCCAGACAAGGTGTTCTTTAGATATTCACTTCCAATAAACTTCATGTATTGATCGATAGCCTTTGTCGCTAGAGTATTTCCTCTGAAAATGATGTTTGGATCATCTGTTCCTTCAACATCTACCGAAAGTAAAGCGCGGAATCCAGTTATATCAGTTTCTGTAGCACACAGAATTGAAATCAATGATCTAGCGAATTCATCTCTAGCAAAGGATGTACATTTCTCTGCTGAACCTGCAATAGTTCTTAAAACTCTATAGTCTTCCGCAAAAAGGCAGTTGGCAAATACAGGATATTCATACAAAGGTAGAATCGATTCTTCGGTCAAGATTGCTTGAACACGCAAAGCAGGACTAGGTCCAGTTGAGCTTCTGTTTGAAAAATCTTCATCATCTGAAGGTACATCTTTAAGAATAAAATCTTGCAAAGGAATCCACGCTTCGAACTTCTTGTGAACATGATTCTCTGATACCATATCCTTAAATTGTGAAAGCTTAATATCAATATGCCCAAGCTCAATATCTCTTCTCTTAAGGTGTGTATTTACAGCAATTCTAAATTCTGTTTCACATTCGGCTAGCTCGTTAAAGTAAAACTCTTCGCCCCAGAACGGAGAGTTTGAATTTTTGGTAGTGGTTTTTCCAATTTTAACATCATTAACGTAAATAGTACAGAATGGACTAAGTTGATTCTTCTGGAGACCCATTCCGAAAAAGACACTTTCTGTATGATGAGCGAATTTGGGTTCTAATCGACCAAAATCTCTACCTTCCATGATCCACATTCGAACACTTCGCAAAGTCCTGTAAGAAACTTCTCTTGTTGAAGCTTTAGGAAAGTTTGCTACAACCCTCTCGGTGTTATCTAAATTCAAAGATATTGGCTCCGCCAAGTAAATACTGATGCAAGGTAAGCAGCAAAGTGCGTATCTCTTCAGTGCCAACAGCCAACTTTCTCTTTCCTCGGGGCTTTCAGCAGCCAGATAATGAGTTTTGTGCTTGGTTACCAAAACATTATCTTCCGTGGTAGTTAAAGAAGTCGAAATTAAAAATAGATTCTGTTTTCCAGGATAAAGTGAATCATCAACAGAATACACTGATGCGACACATAAATCAATGATACCTTTTGGTTTCAGAGCATCTTCTGTATCAAATATATACAATTTACCAGAGGCAGGCTGATACTTTGGATTTGTCGGAGCTTCACGATCGCCCATAAGAACAAAATAACGTGGTTTCCAAGTTGTATCATTTTCGTCTGCCTTCTTTTGCATACGTCCTGCCTTTATAGGATTTATCAAAGATCTCACAGAAATGCTTGGGATTCCGTTAGATTTTGAAGGATCATCAGTCTCTACAACGGATGCATTCATATGTTCAGTGAAAATGTCTTCCAAATCACCGGTAACATCAGCGGAGTCGATTTTGTCTTGCATCCAGTCTGCATTTTTGTTACGAAACTCCGAGAACTGCTTCTCCATGTAAGCCCAATTCTTCAGCACATTATGTATTGTCACGAATCGCTCCTCTTCCCCATTATATAGTTGTTGCAACAAATCAGGAATCAATTGTTGGAAGTATCTCAATTGCGCGTTCTTACAAGCTTCGTCAATCTCTTTGAAATTCTGTTCAGCGGCGGCAACTTTCTCTGCGTACTGTGTTACCTTAAGATTCAACTTTTCGATTTCCTTCTCCTTAATATTCGGAGACCTCTGTGCCTTAACCACAGCGTCTTTAGATTCAGAGTACGCTGCATTAACATCATCTAGCTGCTGCTTCGCCTTTTTCAAAGCAGTGTAATGATCTTGTAGAACATGCGTTTGCTTAGCACCTTCATCGACCAATGCTTTTCGTGCTGCTTCCATCTCTTTGAGGAAGGCCAACATTGGTATACAGATCTCCGATGTGATGTTATTAGCTACGGTCTTCTACACAAGTCAGAGTTATAGCAAAAGAGTGATCATAACAGCCTACCATGGTAACTGCACTTTCGCACGTCTGCTGTACCAGCTCTGCAAAGGATTGCCATAAGGATCTAACAATTGGTTTGATCACAGTCCAAGAACTTACGTTCGAAGCAAAGCATTCTTATCACCAGTATCCTTTGATTTACTCTGCTTTTCTTGCTGTAGAACAGGATAAGCAGTCATGGTACTGTTGCACAGTTTCACTGAAACGATTAAGAATACATATTTTAACAGAACATACGCATCTTTTGAGCATACTCCACATCCAACTGCGCTTTAGCAGACAAGAACTTTTGCAGCTCCCTACTGCTCCTTATACTTTCATCAGTGTGTTTCGCCAAGGACTCAAAGGTCATTTCTTTGTAGAAATCTATAAATATACAACATGATGCAGGGCATTCATCGCAATTCCCAAGCACGATAGCTGAACCACGATATTGTTGATGCTGATTTATTACTTCTTTAAGTCTTTACGCGTATTTAAACACTGGTAAAAACCTGCTCTTTGAAATCACCAGTCTTGACGACAGTACCGTCAGCAGCTGGAGCGACAGAAGGACCAGAACCTTCAACCAATTCCAATAAGCGACCCAAGTCAGGCTTTGGTCCCTTCAAGATCTTGACCTTTCTGACAAAAGAATTCTGTAAAGGATAAATTCCCTGAGACACCTTCTCGACTTCCTTACCAATAACCTCAGGAACCAACTTCTCAAAGAGCTGCTTCAAATCAACACCTTGAGTCTCCTTCTGGACAACCTGGAACATCTTTTGTCTAATTTGTCTTATTTGACTGGATTGTGCATAAGTGGTCTTTCTCACTTGATCAGGGCGACGCTTGGTAAATGCAATCAAGAACAATCTGACCAAATAACCATCAGTGGTCTACAAGAATGAAATTAGTTCTGATCTTTAACAACAGGGGAGCTTTAAGAGGGAATTCAGCGTGATAAAAGAATCATGCGATTACGCGTCATACAGTGTGAATACTTAAGAAAGCATCATAATTCCCATAAATGCAACACAAAGAGCCTACCTTAATATCGACGTGAGCCTCGATCAAACTTTGCCATTTCTTGACCATGCTTCTAATCTTGTCAGAAGTAAAGTCCATTCCGTAAAAGTTCATCAAGCAAGTGTTGCCCTGAACTTCCTCAACAACAAACTGCATCTTACGGAAAGCTTGAGACTCATCAGAGTTCAAATCACCCAAAGACATTTCGACAACGCGTCCCTTCAAATAATCTTCCGCGTTTTTAAGACCAGCGGAACGGTTGACAAGAGTCTTTCCCAAAGACTTCTTCTCAAAGATTGCTGGAATCTTCAAGTCGTACCAGTCCTTCTTGGTGAATGGATCAACGGTCTTCTTCTTTATTCCCTTCTTTCCCTTTGAAAGTCTCTACATTGGTTTTAGTTTAAATCGCAACAGTGAGCGCACCTTATTCTTTCCAACTGCCATATTGGTTCTACGTTTTCGATTTGAGTAGAAAAAATTTTGCCGCTTCGGTTGGACGATCCAGCCAATCATGATTGGTCCGTGCTTTCTTGAGCGTCAAGCCTTTTCTAAAACTTGAATGGCGGACACGACGCATGAAATTTACTTGCGCTACTAGTAATTATACTTCATATTCAAGTAGACCTTAATATTTTATAAAGCACTGGACATAAGGGGAAGTTTGGTCATGAGTTCTTGGAGTTTGAGTTTCATCCTGATGGTCGTTGTCTCTATTTAAATAATTCCAACTACAAGAATGATACGCTCATAAAGAAAGAAGGTTTGACAGCTTCCGTTTAAGATCGATTCTGAATAATTCGTAGTGTTCCTTTCGCCTTTGGTTCTTGAGCAATTGGCAAAGATTGTTTCTGACTCGGAGATTATGGAAGAGGATGATACGTTATGGCCTGAGCCAGACAGATTTGGACGACAGGAATTGGAGATTGTTTACGGGGACAAACACATTTCGTTCTGCACTAATAAGATTGGAAGTTTTATGGATGTTAACAAGAGCAAGGTTCGCTAGCCTTCTGTATCGCTTTCGATCACTTACTTTTTAGGATCCTGATGGTTTGCGCGTGTTTTATTATTTGGTGCAAGACCTAAAGTGTTTTGTTTTATCTCTTGTTTCGTTGCATTTTAAGATTAAACCTATCTAGCTCCATAATAAAGTTGAGATGTTCATATCGTTGGGACAGGTTTAAGAATGTGAATTGGTCGTGTATTGACTCTTGATTTACTACCGTAAAACATGGGACCCAACTTTGAGTGCATGCGAACATCCATCTGATCGCAATTTGGTATTTCACATCCAATTGATTTAAAGTCATTGCATTTTGTCTTATTTCCGTTCTTGCTTATGATAATCCTTCTTTCTATGCAGTCTATCTTTGGATTCTCTGCAATGTATGGTGCCCAGTCGCCCTCATTAACCACATTGATCCATCTTCTGTTTAGTTCTGCTTTTGCATGCTCTTTAAAATTCCGATTGCCAACAACAGGTAAAGCGAAAGTGTAGAGAAAATCTGGCTGATAATCCAAAGCCAAAAGCAAAGCGACTGATGCACCAAGCGAGTGTCCAACGATAAAGAATTTCGTGTTCATTTGAAACGTCTGATTGAAAAGGTCATTCCGGATCTCTTTGTACCTCTCATAGAAACCTTCGTGTACTCTGCATGACCGGCATTTCGATGTGAACGGAATTAGATCTGTTTGAAGGTTAACTTTCCAATCATCCAAAGTCTGGCTTCCGCGAACAACCAGAGCGGTATAATTAAGCTCCAGATTTTGTACAATAACGTAAAGATGACCATAAGAGTCTTGTATGCCTTCCTTCAAGACTTTGAATTTGCCTGCTCGCAAGTCATTGTCCGACACCTGTTGGAACATTTCCGACCTTAAATACGCGAGACCAGATATGTCAGCCATTGTATAAATCATCTCTAGAGACTCAGGATCCTTGTCAAGACTGTAAAGTTTAGGCGCAATCTTAAGAGATTCCTTGTAGCCGTGAATCACTACAGCGTCAGGTGTTGGTGTGAGCTTTGACGCGAAACGCTCAAAAGCTAACTCTGGAGCACAATTCAGAGTGTTCGTGCGCACGCTTTCTAAGAGAGGAAGTAGAAACAGAAGCGAGAGAAAAATCATTATAGAAAAAACGTTTAATCACGTGGTGGCAATTCAATCATTGTTGACGTAGTATTTTTGATCAATTGGATATGGCAACTTGCAGAGCTTTTGAGATGTCTGCAAGTAGCCAACGTATGAATGTTTTCCAGTTGTAATTGCACTGTAAGAAAACTTATCGCTGCACATGTTGAGTCCATATTTGCATTTGATGAGTTTCTTTTGTTTTTTGTCCCAGAAGTACTCTGGTACATTGTGTGGGTGTGAACCATATAAGGATAAGCCAAAATGTGGAGCGAAATCATTACCATTCACGACTCGAATGAATTTATCGTGTCCTATTTGATCTACTGCCCATTCAACAAATACCTTATTGCCGATCATTGGCATATTGTAATTGTAGAGGCCTTGAATTTTCGGAACATGGTTACCAAACTTCAAGACCAATGGGTTCTGAGCCAAGAATAATGCAGTTAGAGAAGCGACCCCTCCGCCTAATGAGTGTCCAGTAATGTAAAGATTATATGATTTCTTGCCAGGTTGAGCGTAATAGTTTCGCAATGCAGTGATTATGTGCATTTTTGTGTGTAGGAATCGCTTCTGAAATCCTGGGTGAACTAGAGACTCCGGAGGAAAATGAGTAAAAGAGCCGTTATGCGGTGGAATGCCATATGAATCTACATTGTACTTCCAATCCTCATAAGTCTTGCTTCCTCTTATTGACACGATCAACATGTCTCTTTGCAAATTCTCTAGCAGCAGAAAGTGATAACCAGCACCATCGTGAACACTCGTATAAACAGTTCTAAACCTGCCCAGTCTTAAATTCGCTTGAGAAGCTTGCTTCAAACCGTAGAGCTCACAATATGCAATGCCAGCTGCTTCAGCCATTGTAAGAATCACATGCTTGCTGTTTCGCGGTAGCCGATGAATTTTGTACATGTTCTGTGGAATCAATCTTCCATGCTTATCTTTTATAGGGCCTTCCCCTTTTAATGACTTGACATACTCATCGTGATATTCTTGAGGCGTAAAAGTTGTGTCCTTAACCTTGAAAACCGACTTTATAACGTGTTTCAGTATCAAATTGGTTGTTTCAGCAAAAGGAAAGCCATTAATATCAAGACATCTAACCGATGAAGGATAAGATACTACGATTGTAAGTGCCAGAAGCAATACAGTAATAAGTTTCATCTCAAGAGGAAAAATTGTCAAGAATCACTAGCTCAATCTGAAGTCTAGCCCCTTAATCAACATCCCGGCGTGTGTACATGTGATCATTAGAAAGTACACAGTTATATTTCCTCAAAATATCCACCCTTCTAAAGTTATCTCGACTAGTACCGAGATCAAACATCAATTGCGTCTTTTTCACGACTCAAGTCCGCCTCAAAACCACACCAGCGCCACTTTGATTAGTGGTGAATGAAGGGTTATATAGAATTAACAGACGCCGCAGTATCATCGTCGAAGTTGGAGAATTACATTTACGACCTTCAAATAACCAAAACAGAATCTGATTTCATGTCAGAATTGAATATCATGGAGTATCTTTTACCTAAAGGAAATCATTAATTGTTTCATTAGATCAACGAATACTTCTGCTGCACATTCTGCTAATGATAGGGACTCTTCACCTGAACGGGCGGCTAATGACCCCGATGCTAAAGGAAAGGGCCATGCTTTCGAAAGCGAGAAACCACTTTTATCGACAACCCCACAATCCACAGCTGCTCCTGTTCCGCCCTTCGTCACTTATCGGCCATTCTCGGCTCAGCAGTTCTTGTTAATCGTTGAGGAAGTTAAATTGGCTATATCACAGGGCATCCAGCCAGTTCGCATAAAACAGGGATCATCTGGATCATACTTCTGTTTAAATCGACAGCATCAGATTGTGGGTGTATTCAAACCAAAGAACGAGGAACCTTATGGTCAACTGAATCCCAAATGGACTAAATGGTTACATAAGACTTGTTGTCCCTGTTGTTTTGGGCGGAGTTGTTTGATGCCAAATCTGGGTTATATCAGTGAGGCTGCAGCAAGTCTTGTTGATAGGCATTTAAATTTAAATGTTGTGCCGCGTACTGAAGTTATTGAGCTTGCCAGCCCAAGTTTCTATTACTCATACATGGATTTAAGGGCAGCACGTAAGAACGGAGGAGTTTTACCTCCTAAAATTGGGTCATTCCAACTCTTCATGCACGGTAAGTAAATTATTATGGTGGTTAAAGTTCTAATATACAGGCTATATGGATGCTACAAAGTTTTTGCGAGAGGGACCTCAGATGGTAAACGATGGAAGATTGCCTGTTGATGATAAGACTAGTGGCTTGCATCATGTGGTTCAAGCACAATTCCAGTTTGAATTCGAACGTCTTGCTGTTCTTGATTATATTATCAGGAACACTGATCGAGGTCTGGATAATTGGATGGTAAGAGTGGAGGATTCAACAACGTGGAGTCTAAACGATTTTAACACTATCGCTGATAACCAAGGTCCTCAAGCTGACTCTGGGTCGCCTTCAGCTTTAGAAAATCACACTCCGTTACAGTCTCCTGTTAACACAACGCCTTCTATAATTCATATTGCAGCGATTGATAATGGACTTGCATTTCCTTTCAAGCATCCTGACAAGTGGAGATCTTATCCTTATGGCTGGTCTTATCTCCCTGCAGCAAAAGTTCCGTTCTCGCAGTCTACTCGCGATAGGCTTTTGCCTCTATTGACTTCAAAACTATGGTGGGACGATCTGATGAAAGATCTAAGGCAAATTTGCAAATTGGATGCAGACTTTGATGAAAAATTGTTCCGAAGACAGGTTGCTGTAATGAAGGGACAAGTTTATAATTTGGTCCAAGTCCTTAGAATGGGGAATGGTGGTGCTTTATATATTTCTCAGAATAATCCTTCTGTTTCGAGCTTAACTAACCAACCAACTACAGCTCGAGATACGCCAACTTCACAATATTCTAGAGCTTCACCAACCAACCCTTTATTGCCTACTCGGAATAATGAACCATCGATAGCAGAGAATCCGGGAGCTCCTTATGATTTGGTACTTCAGCCTCCATGTCTTGTTTGGGAGGATGAAGATGTTAGAGATTTGGTTTCTGGGAAATTTGGTGTTGATTTTGCCGGTAGAGATGGTGTATTAGCAACCATTATTGGCGGTATAGATGCAGTCATACACCCTGACAAGAATAAGCATGAACGGCATATGACAAGAGAGGAAGATGTCGGTTCCAGTAGTAAGAAAGCCAAAAGATCAGATGCAGCGCCAGACGGGAAATTCTTGACAGAGCTCTCTGAGAATGATGAAAACGAGCATGCAGAAACCACTAAAGGTAGTGGAAAGAAAGGCCTGCGTGGAAACTTGGATGCTTTTAGAGGAAAAGTTATAACTTTTGTTAAGTCGCAACCTTGGTTTTCTTCATGGTAGGCTTTATGAGGCATTGGGAATAGATGGTTTCAATTTACATATTTTTTATTCAACAAATTAATATTACAAGTTAAATGGACTGTCTTCTGCTTTAGCCTCTGGTTCAGCTTCACCTTCTTGAGGGGCAGCTGTATCATAAACAACTCCAGCAGCTGGAACATCTTCAGCAGGAGCTTCTTCTGCTGGTTCAGTTGGTCCTTCAGCAGGCTCTTCAGTTGGCTCTTCTGGTGCCTTCTCAGCTTCAAGGTCTGGAATTTCAATGGTGTCTTTGTCTGCAGCTGCAGCAACAGGTTCGGTCGGGTTAGTTTCACCAGTTGGATAAACTTCCTCTGGTGGAGTCTCGGGAGTAGTCACATTGTTTCCTTCAGTTGGATATAATCCTTCAGTTGGAGCATCAGGTGTAGTTGCATTTTTCCCCTCAGTTGGGTACAAAGAATCAGTTGGAGTCTCGGGAGTAGTCACATTGTTTCCTTCAGTTGGATATAATCCTTCAGTTGGAGCATCAGGTGTAGTTGCATTGTTCCCCTCAGTTGGGTACAAAGAATCAGTTGCGTTCTCAGGCTTTGTTGCATTCATAGCATCAGGAAGGGAGCTGTTCAAATCACTCAGTGGATACAAACCAAGAGTTTCGTTCTTTGCTGGTGCAGTTGAGTTATCACCTGATGGGTAAATAGAATTAGTGTCGTTGGAAGGCATTGAATTAGTTGAATAAGGTGGAGGGCTTCCAGCAGGGACATCATCTTCGTCCTCTTCCACATTAGGAACATCTTCAACTGGATAAATGTCATCTTCGCCATCTTCTGGTGCAGGTTCTGTTTCAGTATTTTGGGATGCAGCCGATGATCCAGCAGCTGAACTTGCAGCACCGTTGTTGGAAGAATCTGAAGAGCTGCTGCTTTCACTTTCAACAGAAGAGAAACATTCTTCATATTCATAACCATCCTGCACGTATTTTCTGCAACCCTTCTTGGTCTTCTTGGTATGTTTTGTAGTCTGTTTTTCATTCTTGGTCTTCTTAGCAGCAGAACTAACTGATGACGCGACTTTCTTGGCAGCTTCAGCGGTGGATGGATTCTTCTTGACAGCTTCGTTTGCAGCTTCTTGACTAGCCTTCTTTGCTTGCTCTTCAGGAACACCCTTCATCTTTGTGAGACGAATAATTCTTTGCATAGTCTTTGGCTTGGTAATGTTTCTGTCGATCATCTGCTTGAACAACTCCTTCAATGTAGCATTGTTAACCTTGGACAAATCAAACTCATTCAAATTACACTCTTCAGGAGTCTCGGTAGCATTATGTGTTGGATAGATTGTGCTTTCATTCATTGGAACAGATGGAGTTGGAGAAACAGTTGGATAGATTGTGCTTTCATTCATTGGAACAGATGGAGTTGGAGAAACAGTTGGATACAGGTCGTTAGCACTGCCTTCACCGACAGGAGCTTCAACACTTGGGTTTTCGGCAGAAGTTTCATTAGCTGGATACAATTCAGTCATGACAGCTCTCTTATGAAGTTCTTGAGTACCATTAACAGGATATACAGTGTCATTCTTCGGAATAGGAGGACCATCAGCAGCAGGATCGTCTTGACCCTGCTCCTTGTGTTCCGACAACTTTGACAAGAAATCAGGATCATCTAGACGTTTGTCTTTTCTGCATTGCAATGCCTTGTTAATAAAATCATAATCAATAGCTTCTTCAGGCTGTTCAGGATAGACAGGTTGTTCAGGAGTAGTGCTGTTCATGTTACCAGGAGGGTAGATTGAAGTCGCGTTTTCTGGAACCACATAAAGATCAGAGGAAGGAGTTGGAGAGTGTGATGGAACTGGAGATACTCCAGGCTCGGATGGAGGGTAAATGCCATCGGGTGGAGCCTCTGCATTATCTTCAGAGGTCTTGGTTGGAGTTTCATCACCTGAAACAGTTGGTTTCTCTACAGCAACAGGAGCAACTTGCTCACCATCAGCAGAAACAGGAGCAGGGGCAACAGGAGCTGCATCAGGATAAGTGCCTGCCGGGATATCTTCTTTAGGAGGTGCACCACCACTTGGTATAGTATCAATATCTGGAACTTGCGGATCGTTGCCAGCCATTTGAGGCAACGCTAGCGCGGATGCAACAAGTAGCAAAGGAGCAAAGTACTTCAAACTGACCTTCATTAGATGAAAGAAAAAGTGGGCTGCAGATTTTCACGCTTAAGTATCCATCAAGATTTGGATGGATTGATCCATCAGTAAGATCGACTGGTCAAAATCAATCTGAATTGATCCATCGCATCTTCGATCAGCGTATCGCGACTGATGATGTAAAGCGGGGCAATGTAACTAGAGAAGATCTACAACGTTACCGTGTCTAATAGTTTCCCTTTTATGGTTACGCGTGGCATGTTTCGGTTGCGTATTGGGGCGAAGACATTTTAGCAACAAAATCATCGTCATAACACTTGAGACAAACCCTTCACTTTGATATTGCACGATAAGAATA
Source organism: Amoeboaphelidium occidentale (assembly GCA_023515795.1). Taxonomy (NCBI): domain Eukaryota; kingdom Fungi; phylum Aphelidiomycota; class Aphelidea; genus Amoeboaphelidium; species Amoeboaphelidium occidentale. The sequence continues at coordinate 20,154 of JALGPX010000050.1, read as the reverse complement.
AATTTTCCTAAGTTCTGCGCCTCGCCTATTGACTTGACCTCTGCGTGCTTAACTCTTTTCTGAGATGAAGACGAAAATCGCGCTTAGAAAAGAACAACGCAAGTTGAAGCGCTCCGGAAATAAAGCAAACCTCAATGCTTCTTATAAAAAGTCCGTAAAAGTTGCTTCTTCAGAAAGCACGCCGCGGTCACGTAAACGCCAAACGGAAAACGACGGCTTGGATGATAGTGATAAGTTACGGAAATTGGCCAAATCACAGCCAAACTTTTACAAATTGCTTAAACAAGATGGTCTCGTGAAGGACGTAGAGGTGCTATCCAAAGGACGCCACGGGGCTTCAATGGATGATGATGATCAGGACGATCAAATGCTGAAGAAGTACAGCAAGAAGCTAAAGATCAAAGATCATAACAAAGTTGGAGATTCTTTTAAGAAAGACGGTCTTGACTTCCTCTTGGATGTCGTAAACAGTGAAGACTCTGAAAGTGATAGTGACCGTGTTGGTAGCGATGATGGTATGGCAAGCTCCAACGAGTACGCTGAGAGCTTTGAAGAAGAAGAACCCGAGTACGCCTCACAAGAAGAGGAAGAAGACGAAGAGGAATTATCGAATGATTCTACGGTGAGGGGAGATCCCATGCATTTCTTCAAGGAACGCCCCAAATTCACAACTTCTGATGAAAACACGGAAGAGTTTATACGCTTGAGCAAACAGATCAAAGGGCAGCTAAACAGGCTCAGTAGTTCCAATTTGGAATCTATTTTCAATACTCTGGAGTCGTTGTATGCGTCCAATGCTAGAAATTCTTGCACCTCAATTCTTATCAACGGAATTATTAATGCTGTCGCAGATTCATTCAATTTGATGGATTCATTCATTCTCAATTATTCTTGTTTGGTTGCACATCTCTTCCACATGGTAGGGCAAGATGTTGGCGCACAATTCGTGCAGGAGCTTGTTTGCAGAATTGAAGAGGTTCACATGGAATTGTGCGCAAGTGCTGCTACTACTAATGATCAGGAAGTGGCTAACGAAGTTATGAGCAAAAAGTGCCTTAATTTGGTTTGCTTGATTTCTTATCTTTTCATGTTCAATGTTGTTTCCTCTGTATTGGTATTTGATCTTCTGAACTTGTTCACGAAAGACTTGTCAGAAACTGGTGTAGAATTGGTGCTCAAGATCATAAAGATTTGTGGGAAAAAATTGCGTGCATCCGATACTGATGCATTGAAAGAGTTCATTACCGTACTGTTTGCAAACGCGAAAGGCAGAGCTGAAAGTGGTCGTTTCAAATTTTTACTTGAACAAGTCGAAAACTTAAAAAACAATAAGGGTAACCTGAAAGTTTCACAAAGTCCTGATGAATTCGACATGATGCTGAAAGTCCTAAAAGGTTCTATCAAGAAGAGAGGCTCTTCGGAGTTGGAGGCATTGAGATGCTCATTGGAAGATATCAGACTAATTGATGACAAAGGAAAATGGTGGCTAGTTGGTGCCGCTTGTGCTGTGGATCACAAAGTTAGACAGAGTGTACAGGAGAATGCTGTCAGGATGGAACAAATACAAAGAAACAATTCATTGTTGATGCTCGCTAGGAAAATAGGACTCAATACAGAAGTCAGAAGAAATATTTTTGCATGTATAATGTCATCTGACGATATACTTGATGCATATGAGAAGATTATGAAGCTTAGCTTGACTGAAGTGCAACAACGAGAAATTATGAGAGTTCTGGTGTTTTGCTGCAGCAGGGAAAAGTCATACAACCCTTTCTACACAAAACTTGCGCAAAAATTCTGTGCTCTTAAGACACACCACAAAGTTACGCTACAGTTTATCCTGTGGGACTTTTTCAAGACTATCAAACTTGGGGTGAAAGCTACTGGAAAAGAACTGACAAAGATTACGAACACTGCGCAGTTTTATGCGTATTTAATTGGAAATGAGAGCTTGAGTATTTCAATTCTAAGAGGTATGGATTTTGTCAGCTTGGTCAGAACTTTTGAAAGTACTGAGTTACCAGATGGCTTGTGTGTGTTTCTACAAGTCGTAATCTCGTATTTATTGATGCCATCCACTTTATTCGAAGACAAAGAGGTCAGAGAATATTTGCGCACAATTTTCTTGAAGGCAAAGAAGGAAGAATATTCTGAACTTCGAAATGGTTTAATTGTTGTGCTTGTCAAAGTCATTTTAGATAGACTTGATGACGAAGTTGGTGTTTGGGTGAAACATTTTGGCTCTCAAAATCCAAAGTTGAAGGAGAATATCCGTGATTTATTCCAAGAACGCTTGATGTACGCTAAGAGAATTCTTACTGGCCGTTGATCAGATATATCGCTGATTGATGGCAAGATTGATGGAAACGATCATGCTTTCGTGAACTAGTCATTCTATTACAGGAAATGAACAATAGAGTAAGATTTATACGGAATACTTTGCTGGTATACATGCTGCTCAGCGTAAGTTCGGTATTGGCTGGTTCAAAAGCCGCCAACAAACAATCATATCAAGTGTCCACTGCATTAACAGGAATATTCTCAATACTTCTGGGTTTCATGTTCACATTTTTTGGAAGATATCTATACAAAACAGTTCTATTTTTATCTGGATTTCTGTTTGGAACTGTGCTGCTCTTTACAATTCTAACAAACGTGGAACCATACGACGAGAATGGACACTCGAAATGGCATGATCGCACAACGATATACTTTGTGTCTTGTCTCGTTTCTGGATTGGTTTTCGGGTGCATAGTAAGATTTGCGTGGAAGTTTGGATTGTTTCTGTTGGGAGGCTTTGCTGGTTTCACGTTTGCTGCCTTTGTATGCTCTTGGCAATCTGGTTTAATCATTCAGAACGATTTAGCCAGGACTTCCTTCCTCTTGACCGTAGCGTTAATAGGCGGAATAGCCGTTCTTTTCTTTGACAATGTTGCGATAATATGCGCGACATCTTTAGTTGGATCTTACGTCTTATGTCTTGGAGTTGATTGCTTTTCCAACACAGGTTTCAGGCAAAGCGTCTATTCTATTCTCAATGGCAAACAAGAGCTTTACCGAATTAAAAATCCGGATACGTATGCTCTGCTGGGCAGTATGTTATTCATCGCAGCCATGGGAATTCTGGTACAATTACGAGTAACCTCCAAAAATGTTCGAGAAGTTGGTAAATGAGCAATAGACGTCTTAGTTTCATAGCTTAACGCGATATTGAATTCACAATGGCGCCATATCTTTGTGCGTTGTAAGACAATAATTATGAAACAGTTTGTAGGAAATCATCCTTTTGTATTACGCTGCAGTAGGACTTTGTGTAACCTTTTAGTATTTTTGACCAATTGGATTTTGATCAAGGTTCTTCAATCTGTCTGTGTTACGCTCATGAAACCCTTAGTAAAACCTTGTACCACAAGATATAGATACAAAAGAATGGTGCACAGATTTGAATTCTTTCTCAAATGTATTCTACTCTGTTTATTGTAACTTGTTTAATTGCTTTTGGTTCTCCAGCATTGGCTCAAGGATCAGTCTCTCCACCATGTCCTGTGGGAGCAAAATCGGTCGGAAGCGTGCCACAAATGACGCCTTCACAAAGAGATCGAAGAAGATCTGGTAGGAAGACAAAGCAGCCGTTTGAAGGTCCTTTTCCTAATAACACGCTTCCAGGTGGATTGCCGAAACAACAGATTCCGTCTCAACAACCATTGCAACAACTTCCAACACAACTTCCACCACAGCAGCTCCCGAAAGAACAACCCCCAACTCAACAACCAGCGCAACAACTACCACAACAACAACCACAACAACTTCCGGGATCAAGCAATCAAGACACGTCTGATGAATCGATCGCGAAGAGATTCGTTGACGCGCACAATATGTACAGACGTCGTCATGGTGCTCCAGATGTCCAATGGTCTGAAGAGATGGCAAAAAGAGCTCAAGCACACGCCAATACTTGTGTTCTCGGACATCAGGATGAAGGAACAACAGTACCAATTGGCCAAAACTTAATGTTCAGCTCGAGAGGAAGTCCAGAGATCGCAGTTAAAGCTTGGTATGATGAAATTTCCAACTACGACTTTAATACTTCTCAATGCACACGTGGTATGTGTGGCCACTTCACACAAGTTGTATGGGCAGCTTCTGATAAGATCGGATGTGCTATTGCCAACTGCGGTGGACAATCAAGATTTAGAATGTCAGCAGTGTATGTAGTTTGTGATTACAATCCGCAAGGCAATGTAATGAGTGGTTCATACTATGCCAATAATGTTAAGCCACCAGTTACACAATAAATATCTCTTGTACGTAGTATCTTTTAAAGTTCTCCTTGCCCTGCTTACATAGTTGAAACGTATCAAGATCTTTCAGAATCGTTCAAGCCATTTGTGCAACCTCAACCTCAGCCACTCTGATTCTTTAGAAAGATCAAACAAGCTTAACGGATTATGCCAGCTTTTGTAATATCAAATCTCTTCTCTAATTTCTTCTGGGCGGCTACTCTTGTCATCTCAGTAGTAAGTCTGTTCTTTCTCAATCGTTGTACTAATTCGTTTGAAGATTGGATGGATTATTCAGTTGGCTGGTTTGAGCTCTTTGCAGAGTATAGTAAATCAGAATAATGCAGGTGCTGGAGCCGGAGCTGGAGCAGGTGTATTAGATTTGAGTCTTGCCTGGTGGATTCTGTTCTTCCAACTGTTCATCCTATCGGCGCTGATACTTTCGATTGTCTCAACAAGCGCCACTTCACAGAAGGCGTCCCTATTCGCTTACCGATCATCATTCGTTGGATTATTCTCTTATGTATCTGCTATGTTAACATTCTTCACATACGGAATCAATGGTACCGTTGTTGCATTGGCTGCAATCAACGTTCCAGCTGGTGTTACTCCTCCTGCTGTATTTACGAATACTCTGGCTTCATCCAGGGCCTACCTGGCTGGCGCTATTATGGGCTTGATGTGCTACATGCTGTGGATCATTGTCCTTGGCTCTGATTTCAACTCTTTTGTGTCACAGTTTGTATATAATAATTTGAGCATGGCGGGTAGTTCTTTTACACCTTTCCCTACTGCTGGTGCAGCTGCTGGAGGTTCAAGTGAAGCTTATCCTGCTCCTTCTCGTAAACAGAATCAGAATTTGGAGAAAGTATCAGTGGAACCTTCTCAACAATCTCAAGGTCCTTCGAACTCTGTTTCAGAGCAAGCCCCTCCTTATGTTCCATCGTCTTCCTCTACCCCTGCACAGCCTGCCGTCGGTGGAAAGAATGAGAAGCAACCTGCTTCAACTTCATCCACTGGTCTTCGTGCGAAAGCGTTGTATTCATACACAGCAAATCCAGAAGACCCCAATGAACTGTCTTTTGAGAAGAATGAAGAATTTGATGTTTTAGACAACAAGGGTCGTTGGTGGCACGTGAAGAAAGCTACTGGGCAAATGGGTATTGCACCATCAAACTATTTACAGTTGATTTCTTAAAAAAGCAATAAATGTACAGGATTGTGCTTATTTTATTATCATTGACCGAAATCCATTAGAGCATAAATGCCAGCTTGCTCCTGAGCGCTTTGAATTCTTGGCTGAGGTGATGTCTGATTACCAGCATTAAAAGTTGCCTCTTGTTGAGTGCTTGCAGAAGAGCTGCCGTACATTTGGTTCTGTCCTGCTCCTTGTTTCAAACTCATACTGCTCAAATTCTGTAAATTCTGACCTAATGCAGCGCCACCAGGAGTTGCATTATTGGGATAATAATAAGTTTGATCTTGAAGTTCCCATTTTCCAGCACGCTTTGAATTTGGGCGTGCCTGGGATATCATTTCTGTGGAATTAGGCGTAGGATAAGAATCTTCAATCCAGATTTCTGATTCTAGTGAATAAGAGCGCATAGAATTAGTTTTCCCTCTTAGCCAGCCTACAATTACATCATTTGCATTTACAGCTAAAGGCTCTTGAAACAAAAATCGAATTTGCTGCCAGTGTGTCAGTGGAGATGAAGGATGTGTTGATAGAACAATATCTTCATACTGAGCATCACCAGTGTTCTCCCTTTCATTCTCATAAACTGGACCAGGAAAGAAATGACAATCAAACCATGATGCTATTCCATGTAGAATACCAGTGTAAGAAATAACCCATCGAATAGGTATGAAAATCCTAAAAACATTAACTTATGACATCGGGATTAGAATGTTACTCTTGCAAATCAGGTACTGTAGCGTATCTGAAATCAATAGTGTAAGAGGAAGTTGAAACAGTATGATTTGAAAGCAAAATAAATGGCGAGAAACTTCCAACAACAGCCATTGAAAATGCTTCCTTTGCAGCAGTGCTAAAGAATGAAGAAAAATCGATACCAAAGAAATCCTGTTGTTGCCACCATCTACAGAATGAGTGAAAACACAAAACCGAGTAGAAACCTGGCTTTCTGTATAGTTTCCGCATACAGAGTTTGATCAGAGAACGGAGCCAAGTGAATTACGCCAGTTGTTGGAAATATGCGACCGCCTGGTTTCAAGTAATGATCACGAGCCAATATAAAACTCTCCAACATGCGCTCGTGAACCAGAAAAACCTCAAAAGTAAACTTAACCATAAAACAGAATGTCATACCCCAATAGGTTCAGATATAATCGTGTCGACACTCTTTGGCGCAATCTGCTGTTTCGTAACCAAATTCTCAATCTTGTCCTGATAAACTTTAATCTTATCTTCTCCACCAGCACCCAACCATTTCGCATTTGCATTTCCCAACTGCAGACTCTTTTCAATTAACATTTTCATCTTCTCTGCCATTTGGGATGCTTCAATTGCAAAAACTCTGCGCGCTCCCGCTTGGCATGAGAAGAAGGACAACACACCTGAACCAGCCCCAATGTCCATAACAATTTTATCTTGGAAGCATTCCTGTGCATTCAGTTGAACAACCTGTTGGTATAAATTTGTGCGAACATAATCAGACAACATATTCTGCTGATGTATCAACTGTGAATAATACTGAAAGTAGGCTGAACACACATTAATTAATTAACAATAAATCATTCTAAAAATTGCCTGGATCTCTTTGGGTATCATCAGCATTAGGAACACCATTCTGAGTCGCTGCTGCTACTGAAGCATCGCTAATTGAAGTTTGAGTCGTATTAGGAGTAACATTCTGCTGTGACGTCATCTTATCGCTCTTCTGGTCAGTGTTGGACTTCATGGAAAATGAGCCGGAGGAATTCGTTGAAGCTGTTCAAGCAAAGTGATACGAAGAATACAAAGTTGTTGCCTCAAATGTTTTCGATTGCGCCACTTCAAACAGCAGAGCTTCAATTGGGAACTGTAACGGATGGAATTATGCTGGTAAGTCGCAGCACGCTCATGGTGATCATGTATTAAAACAAGGACTACCATGGCATGATTTAATTGATCACGAGTAGCATCAAACCATGTTCAGTATTTCGCACCAAAAGTAGGCCAACATGCAGAATACGCGACACACAACCATTCGACATCATATA
>JALGPX010000143.1:0-20271 GCA_023515795.1 Amoeboaphelidium occidentale | reverse complement strand
TGATGAAACAGAAGAGAGAATAATTACAGGCTTGCGGTCGACCCAGTTCATAAGGTAAAAGCTGTCACAGTAAAGAATCATTCGCGAATGAGACNTCCTTAGGCTGACCAACATCCATCCAAAATCCTTCCAAATCCATAGCATGCAACTGAGATTCTGCTGCCATCTTTGGGAATATTTCCTTCTCGATGGACGTAGGTTTCGGCTATGCAGATCAATACCACTAACATAAAATCAAAGCGTACCTCAATTCGGTTCAATATCTTTGGGTGGAATATATAAAGACCTGCATTAATACGATTTCCAACATACTCTTGAGGCTTCTCGACAAATCTGTCAATCTGAGTAGTTCCCGTTTTCGTAACGACTACGCCGTATTTGCTTGGCTCTTCAACCTTTGTCACAAGGATCATTCCCTCTCCACCAGACTTCAAAAACTCCTTCTTCATCTGCTCAAAAGGAAATAGACAAATGACGTCGGAGTTCAGAACGAAAAATGGTTCGTTATCCTTTCCGAGTATTTCTTTAGCAAGAGCCAGAGGGCCAGCCGTTCCAAGTGGTTCAGTTTCGACAGAGAATGTAATCTTAACTCCAAGCTCTTGTTCATACTTTTGCATCTGAGCAACCATAACTTCAGGGCGATAATTAACGGCCAGTACGACATCAGTTACACCAGCCTACATTGACAGAAAAGCAAAACGATTGCAGAGGTTAAATCAAACGATCGGAATGAAGAATTACTTTTGCAAGGGCCTCAATTTGATGAAGTATCATCGGCTTATTGGCAAACGGTACCAAAGGTTTAGGAAGTGTCAATGTGAGCGGCCTTAAACGAGTGCCAAATCCTACCAAAGCAAAGTGATTAGCACTGAACCTCCAGGCCAACAGGGCACTTCCACAATGCGCCCAGGACCTCAATAAAACAAATTACCTCCGACTAGAATCAGTGCCTTCATTATAAATGTAAAATCAGTTGAGGAGGTTGTCTTTCCGAAGAAGAAACGTTCGAGCGATCTCCAACGTCCAAACTCGGAATTTTCGATGCAACCTCTCAAGTGATACGAAAAATGATGGGAAAAGCTTTGAGTGCGGGATAGTAAGAGTTGGACTGAGGATTATGGGACAGTTTTTATTGCCGCTAGTGACTACTTAGCGAGGCCTGTGACAATATTTCCTTGCCAAGCTTCTGATCAACGTAATGAACGACGATCGTAGTGAAACAGCTTCAGCCTACATCCCATCACAGCCTGAACATCCCATAACGTCCTTTGATCTGACTTCTTGTACGTACGATCAACTCAATTGACCTCTAGATCTACGTGCGCATGACGAAGTTCCGGATCACGTGAACAGAATGCGACAAATCATCTTTGAGGCTTCAATTGTTTTTTGATTTACGATGGCATCCTCAAAAGACGATACAGATTATAATTCCTTTCTTATTACAAGCCCAGTATCACCATCACAGAACAGAATGGCCTCTGCATCAACAAGTTCTTTGCAGGAGAACGTTTCAAGTGATCTTATTAGAACACATAATGAGGATACAGAAGAATCTAAAAACCCAAATGATCTTCAGAGAATCAGAAAAGAGTCACACCGAGCTGTTGAGCGGCGAAGGAGGGTCGCTATTAATGAAGGCATCAAAGATCTTGACAATATGCTACCGACAGATCACTCGCCATTGGCATCAAGTAAAGGCAATGTCATAAAACGAGCGTGTTTATACGTGCGCCAATTGATAGAAGAAAATAAGTTGTTGAAACAAGAAGTTGCATTATACCGATTGTACTATACAGGAACGGTAAATCAAAGTATCATAAATCAAGCGCCAGCACGAACGCCACAGATTGAAGAATCGTAATAAAGCATGCTCTATTGTGTCTCATGAATGAATAAACGACAACCTCTCCATTCTGTTTTATCAAGGGCATCGATGCCACGCTTCATATCCGGGCGAGAAGCAAAATAAACCTCTAATAGATTAGCAAAACAATGCGATGGTACTTACCAGCTTCATGATTCCTCTCAGAGATAATACGACAGTAAGTTGTTTCACAGAGCCCGCGGAATAAGCCCCTTAAATCTTTCCAGTCACAATGATCTGGAATATTTGAAACGATGGCTCTGAAGGCAGTTTTAGCGACAGGTCTCTCAGAATGCGAATTCTCATTATTGCGATTCTCTTTCGCATTGGATGGCGCAGGAGCAGGGGCACTCGCTGGTTTTGGAGATACTTTGCTTTGGCTACCAGCGTCTTGCTGTCTGATTTTTGAACGTGCGTCGTTAAGAGAAGCTTTAGTGTCTTCCATCGGCTCGTAATCAACTTCATCATCCTCTGCCATTCTCATTTTCTTGTCCGTGTCAGACTTGACTTCTTTCTCGTTAGAAGTTCTCTTTTGAGGCAATTCGACTGCCTTCTTGCCGTTTTGCGCAACCTCCTTCCTGTCAGGGTCAGTCGAACGAATATCTCCAGGCTTTCGCATAAACACGAACAGCGGATTCTGATCACAAGACGTTAATTCCGTTAGAAGCGTTGAAGGCGGTATCATTTCATCTCCATTTGCGTCTTTGCAGAGAAGCAGGCAATCCGAGTAAACCGTGTCGTAGTCTTTTGAAAACTCATATCGGATACTCCCAAGAAGGTCGTGGACGTCAGTGCAGCGCTTTAAATCTTCGCCTTTCATTTTGTACGGCCTTGTACCTTCTTGTCTTCTAATCCAAATATCTCCAGCAACGGTCATAGTTTCCTTGTTTCGTTGGTGGCGCAGTTTCAGAGAAAGTCGAATTCAACTCAAAGAAAACTATCAACTACGTTTTTATTTTGTGGATAAGTAGAGCTGCGTCTTTTATGCAGCGGTCACAGATTTTTTGACTCAGACTTGCCTACTGAAACTCGGGTGTCTTTCTCCTGTAAAAAGTAATGAACTGCGATATTAGCCATGTTAATTGCTGCTGTAACATCCTTCTTAACAACGAGATCGTGCCCAGTTGAGGTCTTTTAGTTTTTGCACTTCATAATTCTTATTCCTTCATTCTCGGATGTTATCAAGAGGATAAGAGCATACTGGAGCATTTTCAAAAAGCTATCAATGCTTCTTCTTTACCAACTCTTTCCTCAACTTGATCACATCCGGTTTCGTTTTCTCTGTCAGTATCACTTTACCATGAACTTCACACACCTTGTTCGGTTTGAGTTTCGAATCACTCAGAGCGAGCAGTCTACGATTTTATTCGCCCTATTGCAACCTCATGAAGATTTTCTAGTTCAAATTGCTCTAGTACACCATTTTCCATCCAATATCCAGAGGTTGCTACATTCTCAACGAACGAAATATCGTGACTGACAAAAACAATGCCGCCTTCATACTCCATTAAAGTGTCTTCTAGAGCTTCAAGTGCATCAAGATCTAAGTGACTGTTGGGTTCATCGAGAAGCAAAAGGCCTGGAGCTGAATATGTTATTTCTGAGAAAGCATATGCAACTCTTTGACCACCACTCATATCGCACAGCCTTGTCTGATTTGCTATCGAGCCTAGGCCAAAAGAGCCTAAATGATTCCATAGATCTGTCGGCTTTGCTGTAGGATATTTCTCGGTAAGACGTTCAATAGGTGTTTGGGTCACTTTTCCTAAATCAACAACAATCTCTTGACGGAAGTAACCAACATTCAAAACTCTTCGTTGTATACTTCCCTTGCTAGGATGCCACTCATCTGCTAGAAGATTGAGTAGAGTAGATTTTCCTTGACCATTAGAACCCAGAATAGCAACCCTTTGTCCTGCTTCAACATTAAACGTTATGTTCTTCAATTCGAAAACAACTTTGGAATCCTTCTTAATCTGGTAACACACATCTTCAACGGCTAGTAAAGAGCCTGCAGAACGAGGTAGAACTGCGTCTGGGAATGTGAAACGTAAACGAGCTTGAAACTTTTCTTGATCCACAGTTTCAACTTCGCCCAGTATAGAATCGAGATAACCAACACGATCTCTGTTTAACTTGAACCTAGTTCCTAAAAAATAAAATATCAAATGCTATCGCTTACCTTTTGCACTTCTCATGTAGCCAGATCTTTCTTCTAATTTGGTCTGTCTGGATGCAAGTTGTTTCAACTTCTTATCATCTCCCTTCTTAGCAGCATTCTTCTTGCTTTGAATTAATGATTTTTCTAATGTAGCCTTCTTCTTATCTAATGCTGACTGATACCTCTCAGCAAACTGCTCCTTCTCTTGAATTGTTTGAAGAAACGTATCGTAATTGCCCTTGTAATATTCCAGCCTTTGGTTCTTAAACCAAACAATACTTTGAGCGACTGCATTAAGAAATGATCTGTTATGGCTGACCATAAGAATTGTAACACCCTGGAAAATTTCAGATGTTAAAACCTTCTGTAGCCAAAACACACCAGCAATATCCAAGTGGTTGGTAGGCTCATCGAGCAGCAATAAATCCAAATCATAAAGTAAAGATTTTGCAAGCTGAATGCGCATTTTCCAGCCACCTGATAATTCTGTATACTTTTTTGCGAGCATCTTTTCTGATATCTTTAATTTCTTTAAGACGTCTTTAACACGTGAATGATCAATACGTTCATAATCTTCGTCGTATGCTGCAGCTTCTGCCTCATCTTCTCCATCCTGGGAGTTCAAGTTCAATTCCTCCAGTTGCAGCAACATTTCTCTTGCTTCTTTTCCTCGCGCACCAGAACGCTGCTGTGCGAGTCGACGATACCTTTCAATTTCAGACAAACGGAAATCCATTCCGAAGGGCGTCTTGTGCAGCTCTTGTTCAACAGTTAAATCGTCGGTATCACCATCGTCTTCGTTGTCGAGTGTTTGCGAGATCAGCATAATTCTCAGTTGGTCCCTCAACTCAACAGACAAAAGTTGACCAGTCGCTAAGCATTTCATCAAAATAGTTTTGCCTTTTGTTAACAGTTAGGGGTTATATCACAAGGAAGACTTACCAACTCCGTTTCGTCCAAGTAAACCGTAATGAGTGCCAGTTGTCAATTGCAAATGAGCGTCGACCAAAAGATCCTTCTGGCCTACTGTTATATTGACTTGTTTTAAGTCCACTCCATCATAACTTTCGTGAAAGCGGGAAGCTTGGGATGTTGCTTTAAGTGATGACATGATTTTTTGGAAAACTTGGGAAGTTTCGACCTGAAGCGTTTGGGACGCAAACAAACTACTGCGCGGAGTTTATTACTTAGTGCTTCAGTATTTCATGTCTTTCTCGGTGAACCCAATGGTTGGAAACTGTCTGCAGAACTCCACGACCTTCTTCTTGAGTGATCCGATTTCGGTTTTCCATTTACTACCATCTGCTCCGACTGCTGCTTGAAAATCTTTGAGTTTAGTAGACTTGCCATCTTTTGAAACTTCTGCAGCAATTTTCTTTGTGATTTCAATACCTTCATGCACTAGATTAGCAATCTTCTTGAAGTCGCCATTAACAAGACCTCTGGTGGTCATTGCAGGTGTTCCCATTCTAAGTCCGCCAGGGATCAGAGCTGATTTATCTCCAGGAACTGTGTTTTTGTTTGAAGCAATGTTAGCCAACTCCAGAATGCGTTCAACTCTAGCACCGTCAATACCCTTCTTTTTCAGATTTAGAAGTAGCAAATGATTATCTGTTCCACCAGATACTATTTCATATCCTAATCTCTTGAATTCTTCTGCGAATGAAACAGAATTAGATACAACTTGCTCTTGATATTCTTTAAATTCTGCGGTTTGAGCTTGTTTCAAGGCAACAGCTAGAGCTGATATTGTGTGATTATGCGGACCGCCCTAAAATAAATGACTTAATAGTTAAATTGTTACCTGGTGTCCTGGAAAAACACTAAAATTAATTTTCTCCTCTAAATTGTATGGTACAGGTTTTCCTTTCACAAGCTTTTCTCCTCTTCTGAAAAATATCAATGCACCTCTTGGTCCTCTCAAAGACTTGTGCGTAGTAGTTGTGACAACATCAGCATATTCAAAAGGACTTGGATGAACTCCAGCTACAACCAAACCAGAAATATGCGCGATATCCGCCATCAAATATGCACCAACTTTGTCACAAATCTCTCTCATGCGCTTGTAATCATAGAATCTGCTGTAAGCGCTGGCACCAGCAATTATAATCTTTGGCCTATACAATTCAGCATTCTTCTCCAAAGCATCATAATCGATGAGTCCTGTTGCTTCATTCAAACGATAAGGCATTGTTTCAAAGTAAATCGACACGGCTGAGATCTTCTTTGTTGGCGTTTGATATCCATGTGATAAGTGACCTCCATGCGGCAAGTCTAAGCCCATAATTCTTTCATGCGGATTTAGCAATGCCCCGTAAACTTGTAAATTCGCAGGTGAACCAGACAAAGACTGAACATTAACGCCCCACTTATCCTTTGACACACCAAAAGCTTTCAATGCTCTTTCCTGACACAAAACTTCAGCCTGATCAATGAACTCATTGCCACCATAATATCTTGCATGCGGATAACCTTCAGAGTATTTGTTCTGCATCGGCGAACCCAAAGCTTGCATTACAGATCTTGACGTGAAGTTCTACAGTAAGACAAGACTTAATTCAGAAACGTACTTCACTCGGAATTAAAACTATAGAGTCCCTCTGTCTAGCCTTCTCCTTCTCAATAATATCGAACAATTCTGGGTCGACCTCATTGAGAGGCTTGTTTAGTGCCTTTTACAAAGTTAAACTTCCATTCTACGTTGCAGATATACCTCAGCTGCAATTTGAGCCGTTGAGTAAGAGCAACTTTGACCACGTGCTAATAATCCCTGCTGCTGTTTTAGACTCTTTGCGAAAGTTTGACCTGTGAAGCGAGCGAGCATTTTAATCGAGAAAAGGCTAGGGCCATATTTGTAAGGAAGGTTATATCGCGTGGGATGAACCCGTGCAGGTTCTTTATATTTCGATACACCGTAATGATATCGCCTAAATTTAAAACGCATTATGCCAAGGGAACCCTCAAGCTCATAAGAAACCACGAAACAGCTCCGAACTCGCGCGCTGCCTCTTCAACCTTAGCGATTGCACCCTCCCGAGTTAAAAAGCATTAAGGCCTGAAAGCTGAATTGTCCTGAAGAATCTCAGCTTTGGTTGAAACATTCTTGTCGATCATCAAAGCACGGCAATGCTGAGATTAAACAACGCTTTAGTGTTCGCTCTGGCTTTAGCCCTTCTATTTGCGCCTTCTAGCCAACTGAAGATTCAGTTTACACCAAAGCTAAAGCATTTAAAGGATAAATTGGAGAAAGAGAGTAACTTCTGATTGCTTCAACTTAACTCACGACTAGACACGATTAATGAGAACACAAAGAAGTACGACCTTTCCGTTGATGACTTCCAAAGCAAGTTTCTATTTTCCCTTTACGATTAACTTACGTTAAGATTCTGTTAATGAATTTAATGAATTGAAGTCAGACACTGTAATTAGCAATCAAGTTGACCTCGACACGATTCAGGCCGTCGTAGAGAAGAAGGGAAACGTTTTGATTTTAACTGACGACAAGAAAGAATTAAAGAAGCTTGAAGATTTGGGGTTTAAGTATTACGGCGATTCAATCTTCAATTTTGGTGATAATCCTTTGGCATTTTCGTTTCAGGACATTGAGGATCCTGAGGCTGTTTTCGAGAAGACAGGAAAGACTTCTTTTACTTCTGATGATGCATTTACTTCGGTTCCTTGTCTTGTGTCCAGAAAGAACAAGAACTCGCTTGGTGGAAGACTTTGCGTGGCTGATTCAGAAACGTTCTTTACTGATGAATTGTTGCAGTGGATTACCGGCGCTAAAGGCGATTTGAGGATGAATTACATCAAATACGGTTCTTGTGATAATCAGGGTGCATTGAAAGATTTACGCGAGAAGGAGTTTTTCATTGTGAAACAAGACATTTACTTTGAAGTTTCACTTTCTGAGTTTGCTTATCAAGATTTGTCCAGCTCTGCATTTAATGAAGTCTCATTTAAAGATGATCAGCCCCAGTTGGAGTTAACAATGATTGATCCTTACATCAGAGTTAATCTAGATTTGGTCAATGCTTCTGTAACTCAAGGTAAGTAATTGCATCACTAATTAATTGTTTCTAGGTGATTCTAAAGATACTTATCGCGCTACTACTTTTGGTAAATGTATCAAACTGCCTGATCAGTATGGTGTTTATACTTTCAGAACTGTTTTCAAGCGTCCGTTTTACAGCCCAGTTGAAGATAAGGTTGTTATTCCAATTAGACAGTTGCGCCATGATATGTATGACAGATTTTTAGTTTCAGCTTATCCTTATTACACCGCGATGTTCAGTATGCTTGCTGGGTTTGTTTTACTGTCAGTTACAGTCTTGTTCTATGATGACAAGAACGAAAAGAAGGACAAGAAGGAGTAAATGAAATAAAACAGGATTAATGCGCAAAGGGTTTAAACAACTGATTTTAATTCATAATGGACTTTCTCTAACCGGGAATTCACATCAATTAACCGCTTCTGCGCGTTCTCAAGCTGTTGCGTTATGTCGACTTTTGGGGCGCTAACTGTGCATTCAAACATTTCCAGTTCTTTCGTTAAATTCGTCAGCGGCATTTAAGATTAAAGCGTACCTGCTTTTACACGTTCAATGTCTTTGTGAAGGCTGATTTGAGACGACCGTACAGATTGCACAATTGAGTCAAGTTTGCTTGTGTCGATCATTAGCACGAGAAGAATATCTATTACTGAAAGCGAGACATTCGTCGCTGTGGCATTGCGGTGGGCTTTATAACACTAGTCATCTTACGAACTTCTGAAATGATATCGTCGCTGATCTAAAGTAGAATTGAGTTAAATTATATATAAAGTTGAAACTTACTTTGAACACCGTTTCGTAATGGTCGATCAGCTTTTGAACAACATACACAACAGCATTCGAGTCATTCAGCTCTTGAGTAGCCAATTCGCTCTCATTGTAACTTGCTCGTGTCTTTTCATTCTTTCGATCATCTTGTCGGTTTTCTCTCAGAATGTTTGGCCCCATAACAACGGCTAGATTTGAAGAGTTCATCAAATTCCCCTTAATAACATCATTCTCTATCACAGCATCAGTCAAAGTAACACCCGGAGGAAGTGGCTTGTCATCACTGTTATCTGAGACAGCATGTAAGAAGGCTAAAAGTGATTCCAATAAATGTCGATGTGAAGCAGGAAGAAGAACAATTAAACATCGAAGGAATTGAATTTCAGATTGCTCGTTCTTTATCTTCTCGGCTAAAATAAACGCCTTGTAAAGCTTTTGAGTAAGTAGAGGATCAGGCAAATCACGAAGGAACATCTTGAGGATTCCAGCAACATCGTGGACATTGTATGGACTGAAATCAATGGACTGCTCAGGAGTTGGAAGCGTTCCTGATGAAGACCCAGGAGTAGAACCGCCGGAGAATATGTTAACAGTAGATTGATTATTGGTAGTAACGGTGCTAGCATCTGGTGCTCCTGCAGCACTTGCAGCATCGAGTTTCTCAAAAGCCTTGCGTAACAATTCCATTCTCTTGACGCTTCCAGCGATTCTGAAAATGCCTCCAGTGTGCAAACCTTTTTCCATCAAAAACTGAATGCTCAAGCGAAAGATAGGTGGCAAAACAGGAAGACCAAGGCCTGTGAGATCATATCGTGCAGAGAGTTCTTCAAGAGGAACACCAAACAATATGGAAGACTTGTTGTCATTTGGTCCTTGGGAGGCCGTGTTTGCTTGAAAAGTATTCTTGAACAATTTTCTAACTGTTTTAACCATACCAGCTCCTTCTTTCTCTTTACCAGCATCTCCGATAGATGAAATTAGATCTACTAACTCTAAAGGATCCATAAGTTTATACTGCGTAACAATTTCAACAGCTTTCTGAGTGGCTAACTCTCTAATTGTACTTGCAAGACTGTAGTTAGCTTGGACCGGCCATGAAAGCCATTCTGTTAATTTTGGATCATAATCAAAAGGAGGTAAATCAATGTCGTTAATTCTACGGGTAACATCAATCTTTGCGATAACTCTTTGAAGAGGAGTCAATGAAGACTCAAAGGATCGACTTGAATCTTGTCGAGAATCAGGTACCAAAGTTTTGTTGAGGTGCTTTCTGACTTCATTTAGTTCAGCTATGACTCTTTCTTGGTCTTCTTTGGAGTCCACAGCTAAAAGAATAATTTTGGTTCTTGTCCGCAGTTGTACGACAAATTGAAATAGAACCTGCTCCTCCTGGGCAGCATTAGAAATATCTTGAGAGTTGCCAGTCGTACAAAAAGGAACCTCTGTATTTAGAACAACGGCTGGATAAGTGTCGACAAACTTTAAATGCTTGCAATCGATTTCGTGGTTAACATTCTCGTGCCAGCGAGCATGAACATCATTCTTGAAGAATAACAAATATCTGTTTTTTGAAAGTATTGCAAAACGTCTTGCCCATTGATTTTTCGGAATCGATAAAGGAGTATCTGAAGGAGGCTGAATAGACGGTAGCTTGAACTGAGAGTTGAGTTTCATCAAGAAACATGGTTTGAAAAGCTTGCTTTTTGGATAATTTGTGATCAATTCTTCATCTGCGTTGAAGCGACGTCTAAAAGAAAGCTGGAACTCACTACTCTGACCAAGAATATCTGCCATCTTTTTACCATCAGGAATAACATCTGCAGTCTCTTCTCCAACCGCATTTTTCTTGACTTGCAAGAGTTCCCATCCGTCGTTATTAATAAAATCTCTCAAGGAATCGTTTAATTTGATCCTTGGGCCAACATACTCAGCATGAACCTCAGGACCTAAATATCTCCACTTCTTCAGAATCATACCAAGAAATTCGTATGATGTAGAATCAGGATGAACGAAAAGAGTCTTATACTCACTTCCTACCAGCGACTTGTCATATTCCCAGACTTTCACATTCCATCCAGGGGAAGGAACAGCTCCCACTTTTCCTAACATTTGCGCAGTTTCTTTAGTAACAGATGTCACAGCCCTTGAAGTTCTCTGCCCGTTATTGAGCGAAGTTTGACTCAGATTTGAATTATTAAGACCATCTTGTAAGTTTAGTCTATCATTGGAAGTCTCGCTCAGTTTACTTAGTCTAGCATCTTCATGATTGTACGCAGAAGTTGCATCAGTAGTCCTAGTTGCAACACTTGTACCAGAAATAGTTGAAGTGATGTTCGTGGTCGTGAAGGATAAATCTTTGTTATCTCTTCCGAGACCCACTTCATTTTCCAGTCGCACTCTCCACTCATTGATATCATCAATTAATGAGACAACTCTTTTCTGATTCTGAGACGATCTTTTATCAATGTCAGAAGAGGATCGATTCCGGAATTCCGCTGCATTACTATCATTCGTCGGTTCTCCAGGAATGAAGGTATTTTCTTCTGAGTCAAAACGATTAGCAGCTTCATTGAGAAAGTTCCTAGAGCTGGAAGTAGACACAGGCCCTGCTTCTCCAGAACTATTAGCAACACCCAGCCGCTCATTACTTGATGCATCTTTCCTCGCTTTTTCAGCAGCGGCCTTCAGATTCTCATTAGACTTTCCTTCTCTGCTCTTCGCTAAAAAGTCTAGCCATGGAGAATAACTCAATTTAGTATCAGATCCAAGATTATCCAGCTGTGTTGGCATTGACTGCCTCACAGTACTACGATCAGTAGATAAGAGATACTTACTCTGACCCCGGAAGCCATAATCTTCTTGCTCAGTAGACAATCGAGACTCGGGGCTTATGACAGACTTATCTTCTCCATCTTCAACGTAGAACTCCACAGAATCCCCAATTCTCTCTGATAAAAACTCAACTCGAGGGCTTTCCGTATATCCGTTAGCAATCGCATTCATTCTTTCCTCCAATTTTAAAGGCAAAGCAGCCGATGTCCTCCTACTCCTCTGCCCAGACCCTGATCGCTGCTGAGTTTGAGGCTGCTGAGGATCATCGGTGCCGTAATAATCATCAATGATGGAGAATTCACTTGTAGCCGTGCCTAGCTTCTGTGCTGATAATTGAGTCGAACTAGCATGCGACATCGACACTCCAACCGGTCCTTCTTTTGATGTGGAAGTAGTGATCTTTGGAATATCCATGGAACCAGTCCGATTAACTCTATTGGGTGAAATGGGAAATGGGTCAAGTGAAATTTTTCTCGGTTTGGTTTCCATCACACTTTGAAAAAAAGAGGTGTACAGAGAGTGTAAATTTATGATGAATGAACTTTAATTAATTGGATGTGTTACGGGAAGTATATAGGCAGTGTTGGTTGTAGTGCACGGTGGTTTCAACATGTAACGAGAGCATCAGCCAGATTTACCGAATCATCCGTTAAGATTTGACAGACTGTTGTTCACGCTCTCACGAAAGCTAAGTATTTACATTCTTTAGCCAGAAGCGTATGTTTAGATATTGAAGAGGTTAGCACCGCGAGGGTGATTTTACGTATCGATAAGTTTAAGATCGAGCTTAACATCTACTGCTACGAGTCTGAAGAAGTAATTCGCTCTCGGAAATTGTTGATACGAGCGAGCTAAAGAAATAAGAATACGCCATGAGCGGGCAGATACTGCATTAGATTCTTCGGTAGGCGTGGATTGTCATGAAACTAAGACGAAGCGTTTGTCAAAGTGGCGCCTACTAAAAACTTCAAACAAGCTGGCATCTCAAGACCATTATTTAGTTAAAAATTCAAACCTTTGGAAATTTGGTTTCAAGTGAATAAATATGCGATCTTACCCAATTGTGTCGTTCTGCTCAAAACACGAAACGTTCTACAACTACAACCTTTCCATGTCACTCTACGCGCAAGTCATCGCTACTTACTATCATGTCAATGGTCTGATACTGGGAGAAAGGTGTCGTGTCAAGCGGAGATTCAAAGTTAGTGACGTGAGTTGACGTCATTGAACCATTTATCCTAAATTTTCCAGATTACGATTCAATTATCAAAATGAGTTCCGATGTGCTTTGGATTACAGCGCTGATAACCGTGTGCTACCAGATGAGCTTTTTCTTCATTGCTTACTTTAATAAGTTCGACAAGGTTACCGATTTGGCTGGAGGATCCAACTTTGCAATCAACGCAATCGTGGCTTTGACTGTGGCTGGGGTGTACTCTTCGAAACAGGTTGTAGCTGCAGTCTGTGTGGTTGTCTGGGCAGTCAGATTGTCTACTTTCCTATTTATTAGAGTACTGAAGGCTGGAGAAGATAATCGCTTTGACGAGATGCGTGAAAACTTCTTTTCCTTCTTAGGCTTTTGGATTTTCCAGATACTTTGGGTTTACATTTGTGGATTCCCTGTCGTATTTTTGTGTTCTACTCAAAGGCCTCAGGAGTTTTCAACTGCGACCGACATTGCTGGCTTGGTTTTGTTCGTCATCGGTTTCTTGAGCGAGGCTGTTTCAGATCAGCAAAAGTTTTACTACCGTTTCAACACTCTTCCGCAGTTCAAAAGAGAAAATCCTGGTAAAGCTGTTCCTGTGTTCCGTGACGGATTGTGGCATTATTCAAGACAGCCCAACTATTTTGGTGAAATCCTTTTGTGGTGGGGCATCTTCCTTATGAGCTTGGATCATAATGCAAACAGTGGATTCTCTGTATCATATGTTGGTCTTATCTCTCCAATTTTCATCACTTTGCTTCTTTTGTTCTTGTCTGGTATTCCTTTATCAGAGAAGGGCTCACAGAAGCGATACTTGGGCGCTAATGCAAGCCAAGAATCAAAGGATATGTACTTGGAATACAGAAAGACAACATCTGTTCTGATTCCACTTCCAAATAGTCTTTACGGGGCGCTGCCTTTGTGGTTCAAGAGAATTTTCTTGTTTGAGTTGCCGATTTACGAAACAGATTACCTGAAAGAAGCCACAAGCCAACAATAAAAGCTTTTTAGCATCTATTTAGTTGTTATAATCTCTATAGTTTTTATCATTTTCTTGGCGTATTTCTTGGGTCTTGTGTATCGAGGAAAGTACAGCCAAATTCCAGGAAACAGAAAGTTTCCAATCTTTCGCTCAATATACCATGGCGATAGAATGTCAATAACAACAACATAAACTGCAGCAGTACCGTCTTTAGAAATGTGAACATAAGGATGATTAGAAGGGGAGAAGTCAAGAGAAATGTTGTGTTTGATTCCAATAAGTAAGGAATAATCATTAACTCCTACAGAACGAAGAAAATTTACGTCTTTCTTCAATGCAACTGATATAGACTGTAATTCTTTTGGTTCCAAAGGTGTAGATCGATTTTCTGCAGTCCATTTAGAAAAGTCCCTGTTGTCTCTACTATGTAGCAATCCAAAGCATTTCAGATCAAAGACATCCATTTTACCCTCAACTTGATCGCTGGAGAAAAGCCCATTCCTCATTACCAGTATGTAGTTCTTGTGATGCTTTTTAGTGAATTTTGATGCGCATGTCGTAGGACCCAGTTCTGACCATTTTATGCGATAGATTGCGTAGATTCGAGTCAACTTTGAATCGGGAGTTCTTGCTATATATTCCGCGTACTTGCCCATAATTGACAATAAGAATTTGACTTGTTTGTGTGATACTGTTTTAAGAATGAATTTCTTGTCTGGAGTGTAGAAGAATCTTGCGCCTGAATTGGCCAATGCGCCACAACTTATCAATTCGTTAATTTGTGAGAACGTTTCATAATAATCATCGCCATCGGAACCATATTGCAAATACGACGGTGCATTAGTCGCTGTACCAGGCCTTGTTGAAATGTTTGAACATGCAAACAGCGTACGTAATTCATGAAACAGCGAAGGCAGATAAGACTTGAATGATATGGAGTACTCTTGACCCTCAGGAAAAGCACATGGAGCCAAGAAGTCGTACTTTTCTGTCAGTAGCGATGGCTCAGAAGCGTATGGGCGTGAAAACACACCAAAGTCATTAATATCACTCACAGCATCTTGAAATAGTTCATCATCCTCATCGTTCTGGTTATCAGAATCTGAGCAGTAATTCCATTCTGTTGTTGAGGCATATTTGACAATAAGAGGCTTTTGTGATAAAGTTACAACCAAGTTTTTCCCTAGGCGAATAGGAGCAGCTTCATGCGCAGCTGAACGAGCGCAACCAAATCTGTTATCTGCCGTGATCAAAGGCTTAGACAATGATATTCCCATCAGCAAACCATAAACACAAGGATCTTCATGAGCGCTGACCAGAGGCGGCTCCAGACATGTTGCACGCGAGGTACCAGTCATTTCGATCCAAAAGCGCAAAGGTCGTAAACCACGAATTGAGTTTCGATCGGCGCAAAAAGTTCAAGAAATCATTCAGCATGAAGTCGAGAAATACTCTGAAAGATTTAGACCCGGAAGCATTTGACGGTTTCCAGGAATTTTATCATTCTGATTCTGAGCACGACCATTCCAGCGCCAACAGCAGCGAGGATGAAAGCAAAAGAGCTGATTTGGCCCGTGAGCATTACGCCGCAGTTGAAAAGAGCAAACTAAGAAGAGATGATTTACTCTCAGAGAATCCAAAGTACAAAGGACGCGTTGTATCTCGCAAAGAAGTGTTATCGGAAGATGATTTAGAGCAGGAAGCGCACAATGAAGATGATTACGAATCTGATCTTGTCGAATACACAGACCACGATGATGAGGATAATGACGAAGAAGGCGATGATGTTAACTTGAAGGAAGAATATGAAAGTGTGATCAAAAAGGATAAAGAGCTCATGAAGACATTCTCGGTCAGAGGTAAGGACGATCAACGTCGTGGTGCGCAGTCCCGAAATCTCGTCAAGTTCGGAGATTCCCTATTGGATTTAAGAATCAGATTTCAAAAGTGTTTAGTGTATGCAAACAGTATGCCAGTTTCTGCAGTGCATTCGCTGTACTTTGGTGATGAATATCAAAAGACCTCTGAGATCAAGTCAGAAAAGGAAGCGTTGCGAGAGAATTGTGCCAATTTGATGAAAACCCTTTTAGATGTTCAGTTGAATTTCATTGAACAGAATAGCAACGTTTATGCGCCAGAAGGAGTATCAGAAGAAACATTAATGAAAGCCGTCTCGCAATGCAGAAAACGAAAAGCTTGTGATGGATTTGAGCATTTTCAGATTGCTTCTACTTTAGAAGACAGAATTATTTCACCATTCAAGAAGAGCTGTATAGAGAAATGGAATAAGAGAGTTCAACTAAGCGGTTCTTTGGGCAATAAGAAGTTTAAGGCTTTTAATCAAGAATTGTCTGTGCAAATCGATCAGACTATTTCTGCCGATTCTGAAAGATTATTTGCCCGTACAAGAACACCTAGAGCAGAGTACAAGAGTTTCGGAAAGAAATTCGTCTCAGATTCAGAAGGAGAAATATTTGATGATCACGATTTCTATGCTACATTATTGAAGGAATTTATTGAAAGAAAGACAGGTGATCAAGAGGACTACATAAACATTGGTGTTCAATGGGCAAAGTTGAAAGAGCTGCAGTCAAAAACAAAGAAAAAGAAAGAGTTTGCCAGGAAAGCAACTAAAGGCAGAAAGCTCAAGTTTGATGTACATGATAAATTGGCTAACTTTATGGCGCCTGCAGAACTAGAAACCTGGGAAGATTACAGAATTGATGAGTTATTTTCATCGCTTAGAAGATTGCATGCTAACTAAATAGAGTAAAATAACGTTGAACCGCAAACTTCTTCATCCGAGGGACCTTCATCTACAACTTGGCTCAAATAGCCTTCAGATCACGTCAAGGGTTCTCCCTTGAACAGGATTGAGCGCCGAGGACATCGTTACATCATTGATTGGATCTTAATGCAAGATCTATTCGTTTCCGTAAAATGAACATATTCGAGCGGAATTTCACGCGAACCCTGGGATCTCTCATATTGCTTGTTGGAATATCAATATGCGCCGAGTTCTGTACTTCTGACAAGAAGCTCTGCTTGAAAACAACGCCAACAACTAATCTCATGAGGTTTGAGGTTTCAACTAATGTGCTTGGTTGGGCTGCAATTGGTTTTGGTAGCTCAATGAGAGACGCAGATATTATGATGGTTTATGTCAAGGACGGAAGATTCATCGTTCAAGATCGTTATTCAACATCGCGATCATTACCGCCTCTATCAGAAGTTCAAGCATCAAGAATTGACAATGCGACATCAAAGACTTCCGGAGGTGTCAACTATTTCAGTTTCTTCAGAGCACTAGCATTCAGTGACTCTCAACATCGTATATTAGACAAAGGAGTATCGCCAATGATTTGGGCATACAGCAACACTCCAGTCTCTGACAATCCTTCTATTCATTCGCAATATGGTACTTTCAGACTGGACTTATTTAGTTCAGACTCTATTACAGCTGGTGTGTCAGACAAGGTTACTTTGACTCTAGTTCACGGTATAATGATGTTCTTTGCTTGGAACATTTTCACTCCAATTGGTGTTTTCATCGCCAGGTATATGAAAAAATCTCTTGGTGAAAAGTGGTTCAGATGGCATGTTATCCTGCTGGTTGGTTCTATATTGTTCACTATCATTGGCTTCAGTATTGCAGTCTCATTCACCAGCTCTGATGATCACTTTCAAAATGGACATCAAGCACTCGGTCTCATCATTTTCATTTTTGCCGTTCTACAAGGTTTTCTGGGCCAATTCATTAATGTTAAGTTCGATCCTAATCGTATGTTTGTTCCATGGTATGATAAAGTGCATTGGGTTCTAGGACGCGTGCTGTTTCTGCTTGGTATTGCGAATGTAATTTACGGACTGGTCTTGTTTTCAGAACTCTATGCTGACTATAAGGAATCAGCAATGGCATTCTTGTGGACGACGGTCGCATTGACTGTTTTGACATTCATAGGATTTATATTTGGCCAGGTTCACATTGGTCAGACACACCACCAAGAATCACCAGGTTCAAATTACCAGGACTACATCCAAGACTATTATAAGGAGAACAATGAGATCGGTCTTTCGCGCACTTAGTGGCAATAAATAACATGAGATTCTAAATCAGAAGGTAAAATTCTTTCGTTTGTGAAGCAACAACCAGCAACATGTTACAGCCTTCGGATGATCAGCAACTTGATCGAACTAGAATTGAATCGGAAAAGAGCTTATCGCAATTCTTGGAGCTTGGGAAATATCATGACTACAGTTTGATAGACTGCAACGGTAATGAGCATAAAGTTCACAGAGTGATTCTTGCTTGTCACAGGTAGGATCGCATTCTCACACCATGATAATCATTTAGTGACTACTTTCAAACTATCTTTGATTCCTCCTTTTGTGAAGCCTACTCCCATGAGTGTCGCTTAACCTTTTCAGATGAGCGAAATGTTTTGCCTGATATCTTGAAGTACATGTACACAGGATCATTGATGATCTCACATCAGAACATTGTTCCTCTCCTAAATCAGTCTGAGTATTATCAGATCACAGAATTATCAGCGAAATTGAGAGAGATGATGGAGAAGATATACTTTCCAAAGCATGTTCTTACAATCCTGAAAGATGCAGTAGAATTTGAAATGAATGAGATCACTGTCAAGGCGAGTGCTGTTCTAGCTGAAAATTTTGATGCAGTCGAATGGGATGAAGAAGAAGGAAATTTGAACTTTCTTCCAATGCCGGTGCTGTTGGATATCTTGGCTAATCGCGCCTTAACGCTTGATACAGAATATCGGGTTTACAAAATTGTTGCAAATTACACAAAAGTCAAGTACCCGTTAGAAATATCTGAGCAGGACTGCGAAGATTTGTATTCCAAGGTTTTCTTTGAGAACTTGACTCTGGAACAACTTGAAGAAGTATTTGAGAACAAGCAAGTACCAAGAGATATTCTATGTAAAAGCTTGTTCATATGTCTCAGAATGGCGCTTGGAAAGCCTTTAGATCAAGAACGCTTAGGCAGAAAGTACACAAAACATATGGATACAAAAAGAGGACGAGACTTCTGCTATCAGACAGACTTTGACACAAATGGTGTCGTCTATTGGCTTGGAACTCAGCTCGATGAGAAAACTTTTAGAAATCCTCATAAAACTGGTCACGTTAAATGTTCATCGAGCTCGATGCAAACTGGAGAGATATCTAACATCGTTTCTCGTCTGGATGCACCAACCTGGACTGCTTCTGAACACGGAGCTTTTATGCAGATTGATTTAGGCCCCTCTAATTTCGTCCTCAAGCCATCACACTATACTCTGAAGCATGGTTACTCCAGAGATAATGTTAATTTGCAACATTGGCGCTTTGAAGGATCTAGCGACGGAGAAAATTGGGATATTTTACGTGTACACTCAAATGATACTTCTCTAGGCGGTTCATATGGTACACATACATGGGCCGTTGATACTCAAAAGTGGTATCGATGTTTTCGGGTCATAGTTCAAGGCAAATACTTTGTACAGGTTGCGGGTATAGAATTATACGGCAACCTTTTACCAAGGACACTTGAGGCTGCATTTAAAAGCCTCGAAATCGACAAGAGTATTGAATAGATTTGATTTATTTGTGCAGAGCTCCAGCTCAAGCGTCTACATGCTGCGAGCTTTAGTGCGAATGCGCTTTCTTAAAGGGGGTATATCTTGCTCCATCAAAATCCTGCAATATCATTGGCCAACTCGTCAAAATCCAGCGATATCTTTGGGTGATTTGATCGTTCAAGGTTACATGTGTGTACAAATACTCAAATCTCGTTGGATCTCGAAATCTAATGTATCATGGATATCTATTGGACAGAAAGTTTGTTTGGCTTAACAGATGACCCGNAATCCTGCAATATCATTGGCCAATTCGTCAAAATCCGGCGATATCATTGGCTGATTTGATCGTTCAAGGTTACATGTGTGTACAAATACTCAAATCTCGTTGGATCTCGAAATCTAATGTATCATGGATATCTGTTGGACAGAAAGTTTGTTTGGCTTAACATATAACCCGGGTCATCACATGGTTACACAAATATAGTCTGGATAGTCTATTTTCATTGGTTCACTGGATGACCTGGGTCATCGTATGATCACGTATTGATCATCTGCATGGTCTATAGTATGCTACAACACTAATTGTGTTCGAATTTAATTTGCGTAAAATTACCACTAAAATTTGTCCAGGCTGATCAGACGAAGAATCCAGAATTTTGAGTAGCACTCTGAATCGGGAAGATATAGGCCAGTCTCATTCGCTAATAAACCAAGGGTAAGTTTTGGATTCGTCCTTCTTATACCGCATAGAGCAAGCTCATCGATGGGCTGAAACAGGCATGACTTAAAGTGGACTAGGAGCATAGCTGGGAACAGA
>JALGPX010000102.1:0-48128 GCA_023515795.1 Amoeboaphelidium occidentale | reverse complement strand
AAGGTGAAAGCATCCAAAGGTTAGGCATACAAAGGTACAAAGGTACAAGGGTGCAAAGGTGCGAATGTGCAAAGATACAAAGGTGCAAAGCTATTAATTATTCAATTTCAGAACTTTAATAGTTCCCTATATATACATGTCTCATGGTCAAAGCCAGTCGGATTTCTTTCAATGAAACAAAGAGGCTTCCTTCCTTGGACTATCTCATTGATGAGTTCGATCTTGTCTTTGATGTGAAACACCTGTGTCTCAAGAAAAAATTGAAGAATTCTTCCCTATTATCACAGGAGCTCACCTATTCTTGTGACAATAGCATATAAGCTAACAAGTATAAGTGAGGGGCGGGAAAGGGGCTGATGAAACTGAATTATCAACAAAAGATAATAAATTAAATAATTAATATCAGGAAAGATTATCTTTTTTGAAATATACCATGACGCCAAGTGTTAATCAAGTTCTAAATCAACTCTTTAATGATCCCAAGACTGGCTCTGTGGGTGCCGAAAAATTGTTGAGACGTGCCAAAGTCATCAACTCAAAGATTACTATGAAACAGGTGAAGGAATTCCTCGCCCAGAATCCAATAAATCAAGTGTTTCAGAAGCCAAAGAATACCAAGCTCACACCTAAAATTCATTGTAAGTTAGGTCATTATCAGGCTGATTTGACTTTTCTGACACGATATCAGAGACAAAACTCCAACTATCACATCTTACTAGTAGTGATTAATGTGAATACAAAATATGTATATGTCTCAGCCCTGAAAGATAAACGCAGGAAACTCTATTGAACGCGTTGGACAAAATACACCAGAAATCAACCAATGATGGGCGGTCAATAAAAGTTCTACAGACAGACAATGGTAAAGAGTTTCAAAACAATCGCATCGCAAATTAGATGAATCAACACCATATAGCATCCCGGTATTGTGACAAAGATGATAAGAAGTGTTTAGGAGTAGCCGAGAGGTTCAATCGCACTATAAAACTCATGATTGAAAAGTACCTGACAAGTAAGAATACAAATAGATGGATTGACAAGTTGCAAGACTTTGTTCAAAACTACAACTCATTGTTTCATAGTAGCATCTCAAAGATACCCGAGCAGCTAGAAATGTACGATGAAGCAGAATTGATAAGGAAAAGCATTGCACACAATCACATCACCAATTCTGTAATCAAACGTGGTGACTTTTTAAGATTACTGAATAAACGAGGAGCATTCGAGAAAGAGGGTCAGCGATTCACACTGAAAGTTTACATTGTCGAGGAAGTGGGATTGAATAGTGTTCGGGTAGAAGGCAAGCATCAAAAGTTCAATTTGTTTGAGGTGTTGAAGGTTTCCCCATTAAGTCAAGATATCGATAACTCATTGAGACAGAAGCAACTTGATATCTATAGAGCTGATAAGCGCATTCAAGAACGCGAAGGTATTGAACCTGATTGAAGACAAAGTAAAAGATTAAGAAAGTAATGGATTTATTGGCACCATTTTAAGGTTGCAAATAAGATAATTATTCTCATTTATATGGTTTAGGATAATTTGAGAATAACAAAGTAGGAATTCTACAAAACTGGCGAGATTCATCACGCAAATTTGATAATAGCCCTTATGATTATTCCACATTAATACTTCAAATGGCGGCTGTGCAGGTGGATTGTGATCGATAGTAATGCGATCGATACGTAGCGCTCCATGTGAAAACGCATTTCGTAAATTTCAATGAAGGCCTGGGTCCATCGATGTTCAACCTCGCCACTCCCACGGCCAAACTTCGCCGTTCTTGGATATGGTTAACTTTTAATGTCAACAGGGGTATCCAACAATCTGCCGCGTAGTTCATCAAACCGACAATTTCCCTTTCCTGCACTAAACCTCATTTGACCAGTGTTTTGAAATAACTTAATGTTCCTGAATAGGACATCTGTATTACGATAGGCTTTATTTGATAGATTTTCAAGAGGATTGACAATAATCGACCAGACGGAACCCATAATCATGACGAGCAATTGCTCGAGCGGTACTTCAGTTCCTAATAAAGCCCTTACGCCATGAGGAGCAATTAGAACCGCCTGACCGCCAAGGATAAATTTGACAACATCTGCACGAGTTTGCTGAGCAGCTTGAGTAGGCCTCGCACTGAATACCTTGACCCAAATGGTAGGGAGAAGCCAAAGCAGTATTCCATAACAGAACGTTTGAATAAATCTGTCCATGTCTGGTATGGTGAATAACAATCACGTGAGGGATTTTTCAAGATTTTTTGATGAATGCAGCAACCAACGATCGACGATTATTTGGCGTACAATCCACCCACACTTGTTGCGGCCAAGAAGCACACGTCTCACAAGACCTCATATCCGTCAAATCCTCGCACAGACGATATCGAGCTGACTAAATGGGAATCCTTTGCCCAGAATGCTCTTGATTATGCTAATGCGATTCGCAATCAACTCGCCGCTCATCCAATGAAAGTACCCTTGCCACAAGTGACAATGATGCCCTACATACGCTCCGAGGTTGAAATGTATGCTTTGATGATGAAATACGTGGTCACTCCCATTGAAGACTTATGTGGGGTTGTCTTTAACAAACAGTTCACCATCGGCTCGGTCTCTGGACTCCTGGGACTCGCACCGGATGCTGGAATCATTTATTATCCCAAGGACGATGCACGAGACGAAATTACGTATTGTGCTATTGAGTACAAGACATGCTATGCATTTCCAACCGTCAATGGCGGTGATTTGGTAGCCGCATTCAACGAAGAACGAGCTCGACAAGAGCCTCAACCATCCTGCATGCCGACTCGTCAATCTGGCATCGCACGGCCAAATAATGCGATGACGAAGCTATCTACCGCGGATTCTACCAAGGTTTCACGTGTTGTCGCACAAATTTGGGGATATATGACTGTTAATCATTTGAAGTATGGGATTCTCACAACGCTGAATGATACATATTTTTTTCGCCGTGTTGAACATCAAGTTGGCTCTGCAAGTAAGCTGGAAGTTTCGCACTGTCTTAGTACTGGGCTAAGTCAACTGCCATTCATGACCGCATGGCTGTATATCATAAGTTTGGCTGTCGAATCGCACACCTATGCTTCGCCGTACACTTCGCCCGCGATGTCGCGAAAAATGATCAAGAAAGGTGACCCGTACACTGTTCAAGAAGTCTCGCTGTCAGATATTTACTTCACCCAAGCTGGTCCCCTAAATTTAGTCTCGCGGGCGAATATTGGGTCATCAAAAAGTCCACGGATCGTACATGTGAAGTTCTTCGATGTTTCGAAAGACGAGAATGCTAGTGAAAAGTTTCATTGTGAACTGGCAGCATACAAGAAACTGGAATCCCTGCAAGGCACCACTGTCCCTAAACTGTATGGATCTTTTATCGCGTCCGGATTTCTTTATGGTTTGTTCTTGGAGCCATGTGGGGATGAGATCACTCAGCAAATATTTGAAGAACGAAGAGCGCTTATAAAAACGCTGTTCGTCCAGATTCACTCCTGTGGCGTCGCTCACGGAGATATTGCCTGTCGGAATATTATGGTTGATGGTGCCAACAAGATCAAAATCATCGATTTTGACTCTAGCTATCTTCAGACTGATGAGACTGACTTGGAAATTTGGAATGAGAAAGTCAAAGCTGATTTGGATACTTTCCAGTGACGACATTGAATAAAAGTTCCTTTCACCTTCATTTCATCTTTGATATTCCACCTTTGCATCTTTGCACATTCGCACCTTTGCACCCTTGTACCTTTGTACCTTTGTATGCCTAACCTTTGGATGCTTTCACCTTTACCCATTTTACCTTTGCATGTTTGACCTTTGATGTTTTACCTTTGTATGTTTCACCTTTTACCCTTCACCTTTAATTAATTAATTAATTTTGAAAATATCCCGCAATATATATAGATGGTTTGAAATGATTGGAGTTTCCAATGAAGACCAAGTGAAACATCAAAGGCTCAAAGGTTAAAGGTGCCAAATGTCAAGTGTCAAAGATCAGAGTCATCAAAGAACAAACAGCAAACCTGAACACCTGCATGGGTGAAACACGAAAGCATTCAAGTGCATCTGTTGTGAGCTTTATATCATCATTGATACGAGATTATCAAGCTCATTCTAGACACGTGTTAGACACAGCCAAGACTCATCGCAAAACATTCCAAATAGAGAACTGCAGAGCACAATCACAAGTGAGGAATATCAAGGCGTGTTTAAGATCTATTTGAACATTTTCGAGGCATATTTTACAACCGTTTTATTTGGTACCAAAAAGTTACTGAAAAAGTATGATCATTTTCATTATATCATTATGACAATAATGATAAAATAGGATCATTTTCAGTTTGGNGTTTGGATAAGAGCAAAGAAAGCTAAAACGATTAAAGATTTCATGGCGAGTTGAAGTGAAATTTTTGAAAAAAAGGGGAATAGAAAAGTCTGTGAAACGCAAGCTTCATTTATTGGATCCTGATTGGCGGAGCCTAGACTTTGCAAATCATCTTACATCACGCAACCAAAAAAGACCAGCGGCGTGATAGAAAATAGAGCCAGAGATGGAATAAGCTGCACTGCTGAGAAATCTGTGTTCGGTGCCATCGGTGAAGTCTGGGATTGATTAGGGCCTCTTGGGTTAAGTGTAACAACGGTCTTTTGTGGGCTAACTAATACTGATGATGCGCCTGAGAAGTAATATCGTTTATTTGGTACCAAACTGAAAATGATCCTATTTTATCATTATTGTCATAATGATATAATGAAAATGATCATACTTTTTCAGTAACTTTTTGGTACCAAATAAACGATATTACTTCTCGCCTGGAGCCGACGGCGGTGCTGATATTGCTACAGGATTATTGATACTTCCTGTGGTACTCATCACTAAACGTGTTAGTCGTTGAAACGTCTTTCTTACCGTTTCCGTTACTGATAATAACTGTGTTTCCAGTTGGTGTTAGTGGGTCCAACACTGTTAGACAAAAGACGACGTTAATGAAGAGTAAAAGAAGTCCAGCAGAGCTATACCAAAAGTTAGTCATTTAGAAAATTCGCAGAACCATGATACAGCACTCCTTTTGATCACACATCCAACACGCGATATAAGAATCTTCACGACACTTTATTCCGAAATGCTAACCGATTTATATCACTGCATGTGATATCATCCATAGAGGTGTATAAAGAGAAAATATAAAAGGCCACAGTAGCCATTGTAATTGAACGAAACCTAAAGCAACATTTTGTAAATTCACAGTCAGCGTTTCGAAAGCGACTGTGGCTACCAGCTGCATAAGTGATAAATCCAAAAGCTCTACAGATAACGACAAACCAACACTAGAAAGTGTTTCAAAGAAGAACCACAAAAACAACACTATAGGGGGAGAAATCATTAAAGACACAAGCTTCTTAGGAAACCATGAAGGCAAATCAGGAACTATTGTGAACAGTAGAAAATAGAACAACAGAGCAAAGTATGCCAATGAAAAATTGATTATCGAAACACTCAAGAAAGTCGCTGCAGACAAAAGTAAGAAAACAGCCCTCAGGGACACCTTATTCCAATGATCCAAGTAATTCGAGAATAAGCTGGAGAATGATGTTCCAAAAATGATACAGCCACCATAGAAGAATGGAATTATCTGTTTTGCTGTGAATTCGTAGTTGGGTGCAATTCCCACAGCAATTCCATATGTGAAACACATTGAAATAATCAAAGAAATCAAGCCCAAATCAAAGCTCCTCTTTCGGGAAGAGTAAGCCGGAACGTCTTTAATGAAAGCACTGTGATCTCCACCAACATCAATGTCTTTTCCTAATTCTAATAATTCATAAAACAGACACAAGCTTTTACCAATGCAACCAACGATTAAAAGAATAAATGGAGGATAGTACACACCAATAGAAATGAACTTATCCAAGCTTAGAGCAAAGTAAAAGAAGTATGACTGATGCAACCTTTCCAATAGATTATTCAAACATCTCAGTATGGATTCTATCGTTTTAGCAAGAGTGTCAGTAGTTATATCATATTCGTTATCTTCCGCTTCAACACCCTGGATTGTTATTGCATCAATTCTGTATGAAAGTAGTGGCGCATGAGAATATCTGTTATTGACAAATGTCTGCTTAATCATAGTGTTCAATATGTTTACCAAGCGACTTGTGTATGTATCATGACCGAATTGAGACAAGAGGCCCTCATGCAGACCAATATCAACAAATTTATCCCGTGCCATCAAATAAGACACATACACCAAATCTAAATTAGCCATCCGACCGTTCCAACCTTCCGGAATGATCTCTAATTTCTTGTACTTACCATTTGTCCCAGAGAAATCTAGAACTAAACCAGCCTGGATTTCCCCTGCATGATTATCCAAATCTTTCTTACCAAATCCCAAGTATGATTCTACAAACTGATGCATACCATAAGCATGCTCATCATTAAAGACCAGAATTATGTCTTTTGCAAAAAAATTAGCCTTTGTAAACATTTTGACCATTGAAACAGCCAGCGATACTCCAAAAGAATTAAACTGATCCTTTTGATTTTGAAGAGGAGCTGAAACCAAAATGCTTTCGCTGCCGTCCGCCCTTTGACTGCGAATAATTCCGTAAACATTAAAACAATCGCCAAAACCATCAGCGCATTCGTATTCCTGCACATTTACTTCCACGCCTTCTGCTTCTAGTGCGTCTAGAATGAACTTTTGCATTTCCTGTTTAGTCGACATGGTCGCATTGCTCATTCCGCTGTCGTTGCTATGCTCTACAATGTTTTTTATGGCTGAGTAAGTTTCCTCAAAGAAGCGCAACTCGTCCTGTCCGTATGTGTTGGTAGTTCTGGAGTACGCAAGCAAAGCGTTCTCTGAGGGTTGCCAAATTGATAAATGAAAATCTTCCAACGGAAATAGCAGAAGCCATCCAATAGATGCAGCGAACAGCAGAACATTCAAAATGTTTATGAATGGAACGATAACTTTTCCAAACAGTCGAATTCTCTTGTCGTTGCTCTTCATGCTCAAACAAGAAGAAAAAGTTTTCACAGCGTTTTTATTATTTGTGTCAATTCATTACAACTTTGCTAAACCACTCATCTCAGCAACCTTCAAAGACTGTCTTATTCCCAAGTCCAACATAATTTCCTCAGAGCCACCAGGTATAGCTACATTTAATAGTCAGACTTTGATCATCACTTAAAAGTCTTACCGTATGCTCTGACTTCTCTGTATAATCTCTCAACCTTTTCACCTTGTCCTCCTCTTGTGTATGACAAACCGCCGAAAATCTGTGCAGCTTCTCTTGCACAAAACTCAAATGTTTGTGTTGACTGAGCCTTCAATAATGCAATTGGACCGCCTAAACGAATGTTTGCCTCCTGCTTAGACAGAATGTTCATTTGATTAATCAATACTTCTAACCAAGCATATGTTGCTTCAATTTGTCTTGCCATGTGAGCCAACTTGTTGCGAATAACAGGATGATCAACTAAACGTTTTCCAAAAGTCTTGCGTTTATGAGCAAATTTAATTGCTTCTTCATAGCAAACTCTGGCAAATCTTGTTGCTTGAATAGCAATACCAACACGCTCTTGGTTAAAATTGTGCATGATATACTTGAAACCCTTGTTTTCCTGTCCAACTAGATTCTCCTTTGGAACTTGAACATCTTCAAAAGTGATATAAGTTGTTCCAGATGACCAAACACCAGAACACTTCATCTGCCTGGTCTTGACACCTGGGAACGTTTTCTCGATCAACAAGAATGAAATACCACCCATACCAGAGCCTCCTGTTCTACAAGCGACAGTGAAATAATCAGCAAACACACCGTTTGTAATCCACTTCTTTTCTCCATTGACAATGTAATGAGTGCCATCAGGAGACTCGCGAGCTTCACAACGGATGTTTGCGACATCAGATCCAGCATAAGGTTCAGTGATGGCCAAGCAAATGTTCTTTTCACCACGCAAACACTCCGTAACAATTCTCTTCTTCATGGCTTCAGAAGCAAAGTGAAGAATAGGAGGTAAACCAATAGCTAAGCCACCAGACAATCCCCAACACACACCTCCGGAACCGCAACGAGATATTTCATCGTACAGAATGAACCAATGGAAGTAATCATACTCATCAACCGAAACAACGCCAAGAATGGGATTATTTGGAGCATATTCTTTTGGGAACGGTGCACCAATTAATGCACCAAGCAAATTGTGTTCTGCGAGCTTGACATACAAACCTTTTGGTAACTGTTTCGCTTCATCCCACTCGTGGCAATATGGCATGACTTCTTTATCACAGAATTCTCTTGCAGCAGCCCTAAGTTTGTAATGACTTTCCTTGTAGTAAGGTGTAGTTAAGCCACTGTACCAGTAAGGATCTCCGAATGGAACCAAATCTCCAAACAAATCTGTAGATTCATGGCCCAACTCTTTTTCCAGCTCAGTTTGTTTAGGTGCTTCGCCAAGAGTACCAATAAAGAACTGGTCATGATACTGTTGCAATATCTGTTGGTTATGGAATGCATCGAATTGTTTTGAAGCATCAGTTCCAGCAGCCTTCAAAAGAACCTTCTTTCCACCAGGATGCTCTGCCAAGAACTTTGTAACATCGTAAACGTTGCCGTGCACAATAATCCAGCAACTGGATTCGCTGTCATGTTTTGCAACTTCTTCTTTTGTGTGGGACATCTCTTGTCGCTGTGTGAAAATCAGACTGCGAGCGAGCGAAGCGAAGGATGTTTCTGAAAAGCGCCATTTCGTCATACGAGTTTGGACAGACCTTTCCATATCAGGCGCATAGCTTACGATGCTTTACACAGCAGCTCGTGGAAAGGGGGTTTAATCAAGATTATGATCACTTAGGAATAAATGATGTAATTCTTGCTTTAAGCATTTTAAGTTTCAGTTGCCATGCCCTCAAAGCTTAATACCATGAAACCCCAAGATAATGTTGGAAGTGAAACAAGCCAAAATTTTAACAATCATTCATTAGCAGAGAACTTATGGCGAATTTATCAACTAAAAACTATTCTGCACATTTAGGTGAACCTTTGCATGAAACTTCGCTATTATTCCTTTTTATAGCAACATTGATATTTCGATTTTAGTGGAATACTTGTAGCTCAAACTTTCCTTTTCAAGGTCCCAAAATTTTACTTCGTCGTGTCCAACTGGTTTAGTTTGCAGTCCTGGTATTTCAGGGGTTAGAAAGTACGATTGCAAATCGTGAGGTCGCCGGTTCAAATCCGGNGGAATATCAAGGCGTGTTTAAGATCTATTTGAACATTTTCGAGGCATATTTTACAACCGTTTTATTTGGTACCAAAAAGTTACTGAAAAAGTATGATCATTTTCATTATATCATTATGACAATAATGATAAAATAGGATCATTTTCAGTTTGGTACCAAATAAACGATATTACTTCTCAGGCGCATCATCAGTATTAGTTAGCCCACAAAAGACCGTTGTTACACTTAACCCAAGAGGCCCTAATCAATCCCAGACTTCACCGATGGCACCGAACACAGATTCCTCAGCAGTGCAGCTGATTCCATCTCTGGCTCTATTTTCTATCACGCCACTGGTCTTTTTTGGTTGCGTGATGTAAGATGATTTGCAAAGTCTAGGCTCCGCCAATCAGGATCCAATAAATGAAGCTTGCGTTTCACAGACTTTTCTATTCCCCTTTTTTTCAAAAATTTCACTTCAACTCGCCATGAAATCTTTAATCGTTTTAGCTTTCTTTGCTCTTATCCAAACGTGTTACGCTCAGTTTTTCATTACTCAACCAGTCACTGGTGTGCAATGGAAGAATGGCGACACGCCTCTGATCGACTGGCAGCCATCTACTGAAGGTGATGCTAACTTTGTCCCAAAGTCGCTTGTTATTGACTTGATGTATGGTAATTCAAATGCAGCTGTGTTTGTAACAAACATTGCATACAACTGGCCTGGTGACAAGAACTCGTTCCAACAATGGACTGTTCCTGATAATTTGGTTACTGGTAATGAGTACTTCTTGAGAATCACAACTACTAGTGATGCAGGCAAGAAGAAGATCAGCTACTCCTCCACTTTCAATGTCAGCTCTAATGGTTCTGGCTCTCCTGCTAACAAGGGCAAGGCAAATGGTGGTGTCAATGGTGGTGCTTCAAGCGACGCTACGCGTGTTACTGCATACGGTTTGGCTCTCGTTTCTGTTTTTGTCTCAGCTATTCTTTTCTTTTAATTAATAAAGTCTTAAAAATATAATCGTTCTTAAAGATTTTGGTCCAAACATGCTTCGAATTGAAGCTGCTCGTGCCAAAAGTTTGCGTGACTTGATTTGACTCCAGCCGTCAAACAATTTCATTTTCAGAGGCGACTGCACTCACAATTTAACTGAGCCAAGTCAGATATCCATAAGCCCCCTGAAATAGAATGGTCGAACTAAAGAAAGTTTTTACATGGCAGGAATTAGCCAAGCACAATACAAGAAAGAGCGCATGGGTTGCTGTCTATGGCAAAGTCTATGATGTCACCGAGTGGATTTCAAGACATCCAGGCGGTGAAGATGTTGTCCTGTTGGCTGCAGGAAGAGATGCAACTCAGGTTTTCGAGACTTATCATGAGCGATACGACTTTGCTGAGAAGGTTTTGAAGAAGTACGAAATTGGACAATTGATTTCTAATGAGCTTCCTGTGTACCCAAAGAGAGGCAAGTTTTATCAGGATTTAAAGAAGCGCCTAGACTCTTATTTTGAAAAGACAAAGCAAGACCCAAAGTTCCATTGGATGCAAATTGTTCGCTACTTCTTAGTTTACTCCACTGTCACTCTATCCTACTATGCTCAGTTTTACTATGGACCTGTCAGAGACTCTTACGTTCTATCTTTTGTTAGTGCTATTGTGTTGGGTTTTGCTTGTGCTCAAGTTGGTTTGCTGCCTTTGCACGATGCCTCTCACTGCTCTTTTGGACATTCACCTTGGCTATGGCGTATCTTGGGTGCCTCTCACGATTTTATCAATGGATGTTCATACTTGAATTGGTGTTATCAACACCAGTTAGGACATCATCCTTACACAAATGTTGAAAATGCTGACCCAGATATTGTAACCGCAGAAGGTGATGTCCGTAGAATCAAAGAATCTCAGCCATGGCACAAGAGATATATAAAGCAAGAAATTTTTGTTCCTGTTCTATATGGCGCATTGGGAATGAAGGTTAGAATTCAAGATGTGAATTTATTGTTCGTTGAAAAGATGAATGACCAAATTCGTGTGAATCCAGTTGAAACTTGGCATTTACTTGCATTTTGGTTAGGAAAAGCATTCTTTGTATTCTACCGTTTTGTGCTACCAATTATGTATAGTGGTTTGACATGGAAGGCAGTTCTGTTCCAATTCCTTATTGCTGATTTGACTGCAAGTTACTGGTTGGCTTTCACTTTCCAGGCTAACCATGTTGTCACTGGCGTCGACTTTCCTAAGCCTAATGAAAAGAAAGAAATTAGCAAGGACTGGGCTGAGTTACAGGTTCTAACAGCTCAGGATTATGCTCATAAGAGTTACTTTTGGACTAATCTTGCTGGTGCCTTGAATTACCAAGTTGTTCATCACTTGTTCCCTAACATTTGCCAACATTATTACATGGAAATCGCTCCAATTGTTGTTGAAGCTTGCAAGGAACACAATGTCAGATATGTAGTCAAGGATACTTATGCTGAAGCAATCTCAGGTCACTTGGAACATTTGAAGAAACTTGGTTTGAATGAGAAGATTATGTGAAATTCCGAGAAAT
Source organism: Amoeboaphelidium occidentale (assembly GCA_023515795.1). Taxonomy (NCBI): domain Eukaryota; kingdom Fungi; phylum Aphelidiomycota; class Aphelidea; genus Amoeboaphelidium; species Amoeboaphelidium occidentale. Next base: position 36,329 of record JALGPX010000102.1, on the reverse strand, counting down.
AAAATTTCAATGTTTATGATGCTTCTTTATTCGACTTCTTCGTGTTTTATGTTTCTGTTTGTGGCTGTTTCAAAGAAATCGCTGAATTTAAGAGGTCGCAATTCGTCAGACGGCTTCTCTAACTCTGAAGACGATCGTTTCAGTGTTTTGAAATGCTCCCTGACTGGAACCATCGCTGCATTTCTGCATAATTCTTTCAAATCACTTCCAGAATAGCCTCCTGTGGCTCTTGCTAATTTCGCAATAGTTTTAGAGGGATGATCAATTCTACTTCCTTTTAGTAGTAATGTGAGTATTTTTGTTCTCTGCTGTTCATCAGGAAGTTTTATAGCAAATCTTTTAGGCATTCTTCTCAAAATCGCCTTATCAATATCAGCATATCTGTTTGTTGCACCAAGAATAAGAATGCGATCAGATAGCGATGATCCCAAACCATCCCACAATGACATAAACTCTGCCTTCATCATACCAGTAACTTCGTGATCAGATGATGCTCTTTCCCTCAGAAAAGAATCGATTTCATCAATAAAGATAATCGTTGGCTGTAACTTCTTCGCAAGCGAGAACACTGCACGGACTAATTTTTGCGATTCACCGTACCATTTCTCAGTCAGTGTAGAAACATGCAAGTGAATGAAAATGGCACCAGACTCTTTCGCCAATGCTTTAGCAATCATTGTCTTTCCAACACCAGGCGGTCCATACAATAAAACACCTTTCGGAGGTCCCAAAAGAGGATTCTCTTGATTAAACAAGTGTGGCATAGTAAGCGGATATATCACAGCTTCCTGCAATGACTCGAGAATATCATCCAAACCTCCGATATCTGTGAACTTAACTTCTAAATCAGCCGGATGTACAATTTCTGATGCGATAATCTGTTCGTATTCATTCAGCTCCAATTCTTTCAAGTTTAAGCGACTGAATAACGCTTTAGCTTTCAAAGCACTTTCTTCCTTCTTCTTGCTCAAAGGATCCATCTGTTTAAGTATCCATTTAACACCGTACCAAAGTATAACTTGTGATACTATGAAAAGACCAACTAAAAATCCATAAGCGCTGAACATTAAGCGAGAAAGCTTTTACCATCCACGGCAGTTTTTTTGTTCATCAGTCGAACATGATTGTATCGTCGCTCAGAGGTTACGCCACCAAAGTGTCACTTAAACGAAGCCCCTCATTCTCAAAGGTACTTTATCGCTTGATTATTTAACTTACTTTCTTAGCTATCTGATAAGGATGTTTCGTACTTTCAAACATTTATGGATCGCTCCTCTGTTATTCATCGTAGCACCGGAGCTGCCGTGGAGGATTTAGAAATGTATAATACAGACTGGCTCAAGAAGTACAAAGGACAATCCCAGTTAGTTCTAAGGCCACGGAGTACAGAGGAAGTCTCAAATATTTTAAAGTACTGCAATGATCGTCGTTTGGCTGTCGTGCCGCAAGGTGGTAACACTGGCCTGGTTGGTGGTGGCGTTCCGTTATTTGATGAGATTATTCTATCTACACAGCTGATGAACAAAGTCACAAAGTTTGATAGTATTTCTGGTATTGTTAGTTGCCAAGCTGGTTGTGTTTTGGAAAAGTTGGACAATTACCTCATGGACAAAGGATTTATGATGCCTCTAGATTTGGGTGCTAAAGGTTCTTGTCATATTGGTGGCAACTTAGCAACCAATGCTGGTGGTTTACGTCTATTGCGATATGGATCATTGCACGGTACTGTTTTAGGGTTAGAAGCTGTTCTTGCTGATGGCACTGTGTTAAGTGATATGAGATCTCTGCGGAAAGATAATACCGGTTACGATTTGAAACAGCTGTTTATCGGTTCTGAAGGCACACTTGGGATTATTACTGCTTGTTCAATTTTAACGCCTCCTCGGCCAAAGTCATCTATTGCAGCGATGCTTTCATTGGACTCATTTGAAAAAATACCAGAACTATTTGTTGCAGCTAAGTCGCGATTATCAGAAATATTATCTGCATTTGAATTCTTTGATAATGAATCTTTAAAGTTGGTTCGAAAACATTTGGATCATGTCAAGATTCCTTTGGATGATCAAAGCACAGGAGACGATAAATTCTATGTTTTAATTGAGACTTCAGGCAGCAATGAAGAACATGATAATGAAAAGCTGTTGACGTTCTTGGAGAACATGATGGATAAGAATATTGCGACAGATTGTGTAATAAGTCAGGATTCTACTCGTTTTGCTTCCATGTGGGCTGTGCGAGAGGGAATACCAGAAGCTTGTTCAAAGTCTGGAGCTGTTTATAAATATGATATTTCTATTCCTGTTCCAAGATTATATGAAATAGTAAATTTGATGCGTGACAGATTAAAACAGAAAGGTCTATTAGGAACAAAAGTTAATTCTGTAATTGGTTACGGACATGTGGGAGATGGGAATTTGCATTTAAACATAAGCGCAAAGAAGTTTGACGACGAAGTGACAGATGTAATTGAACCTTTTGTATACGAATGGACAAATTCAGCTGGTGGAAGCATAAGCGCAGAACATGGTCTAGGTCAAATGAAGAGAGATTACATTTCTTACAGCAAGAACGATGCTTTAGTATCAGTCATGAAATCTTTGAAAACCACCTTCGACCCGAATGGGATACTGAATCCATACAAATTTCTGCCACAATAGAAGCAAAACCTGCCCTTTTTCGTCAACCACGAAACTCAGGTGAAATTTTTGCACCGCTACTGTCCAATAGTTGGTATGCTTCCAGTTCCCAGTCAAAGCGTTCGCGATAACCGTTGTCTTTGAAACTGAATATTTTGTAGAGTGATTGCTTTTCGGAAAGCGAAGACTCGTCCCTTTGATAATATTCTTATGCGATCTGGAAGAACCAGATGTTTCCAATTGGTGCACACACAAAGAACTGTTGTATTATTTAATTAGTCATAATTTTCAAACAGTTCTTTTTATATTGAGAAGGTTTCACGAATCGCGGTTTCAAATAAGTTAAGCGCGGGAAGTAATCAATTTAGTTTCAAAGAAGTGATATTGAGAAAATGTTCAAATAATAAAGCTTTCCAATTCTTTTATGCTTGAATTGTTTTCAAGATGCGCTTCTTGTACTCTGTAATACCACTAACTCCAGCTACTCTGCCATCTTCTCCGGATCCCAGAACTTGCTCTTTTGCCATGAACTTGGAAACTTTGCCGCCTTCACAAACCCATAATTCATTACAAACTCTGTCAATAAATCTCGTGTCGTGACTGACAACAACCACTCCACCTTTAAACCCAATATCCTTCTTGTTTTCTTCTGGAACAAGAGATGGCAAAGATAATGCTCTAGTTAATGAATCTACCGTCATGATATCCAAGTGATTAGAAACTTCATCAAGTACAAGAATATGAGGATTGGACATTGCCATCATAGCAAATACAACTCTTGATTTTTGTCCACCAGACAAAGTCTTTATCATTTGAGTACCTGTTGTACCAGTAATTCCAAATCTTCCTAAATTTCTACGGTATTCTTCTTCAGAGAATCCTGGATATCTTTTCCTGAGTAATTCTATCGGAGTATCATTCATTGATGCATCGGGTCCAAATGAATCCAGATGATGTTGACTAAAAAAGGCAACACGAAGTCTGGCATTTCGGAATATTTGTCCTTTAACAGGCTGAAGCTCTCCGATCAATAACTTAAGTAAAGTACTTTTACCAGCACCATTAGGTCCAACAATAGCAATACGAGATGTTAATTGAACATCAAAATTGACACCATCCAGAATCTTCTTATCGCCATAACTGAAAACAAGTTCAGATGCCTGCAGAATGGGAGGTGAAAGCTTATCAACTGGATCAGGCCATTTGAAGTTCAACGCTTCATCAATACCATCGTCGTCAAGAGGTTTCAAAGGAGGTAACTTTTCCAGGATCTTCAATTTACTTTGAGCTTGAGACGCTCTCTTTGAATCAAATCTCCAGCGGTCAACAAATGCTTGTAAATGTTGACGATACATTAACTGACTTTCATACTCTTTCTGCTCATTTCTTCTTCTTTCTTGTCTTGAAGCAAGGAACTGAGTGTAGTTTCCTCTGTATTGATCAATTGTACCACCTGCGCCAGAGGAAGTAGCTACCGACGCAAAGCTCTTACTTGAGGCGCCAGTATGTTGTTGTTGTTGCTGTTGACTTGAAGTTGAAGAGCTTGAATTCCACATGTGCATGACATCTGTGCAAATTTCATCCAAAAATTCTCTATCGTGAGAAACAATGACGACAGTACCTTTAAACAATGGTCCTTTTAAGTATTCCTGAAGCCAAATTACACTAGTGATATCCAAGTGGTTGGTAGGTTCGTCGAGCAACAAAACATCTGGCTTTCTAAACAAAGCGATCGCCAAAGCAATTCTCATTTTCCAACCACCACTAAAAGACTTTGTGGATCTTTGCATTTCTTCTTGGTTGAAACCCAAACCAAACAATATTTTACTGGCGTTAGAAACAACCTTGTCAGAATCATTTGCTTCCATGTACTGATAAATCTTCTTAATTTCATCAGAATCTTGTTTTCCTTCTGCAATTAATTCTTTTTCTCTTTCCATTAATTTAATGCGCACAATATCGCTGTCAACAACGGTTTGAATTACGGAACGATCATCGCCTTGCACTTCTTGTTCAACGTGTAAAATACTTAGACCTTTAGAAACACCCTTCAATTCTTTCCGAGCCAAAGCACGCAAGAAAGTAGATTTACCAACACCGTTAAGACCAATTAAACCATACCGGCGACCGTAAGCCATTGTAAGAGAGGCATTCGACAGAATAGACTTTCCTGCAAAGGATAAATCGACATCTCGCAACAAAATGTCCCTCTGAACTTTCTCCTGACCGTACAAGATATCATCCAAATCGATTTCTTCCTCTTGAGGCTTTTTAATTTCAACGAATTCGACTTCCTTTTGCTCCTGCTGAGCAGCACCAGACTTGTTCTTCTTCTTTTCAAGGCGTGCTTCTGCTTTCTTTAGCTTTTCCTTGTTAACCCTCGAGACAAAGAATCTGGAAGAAGTCGATGACAGTGAAATATCAACCGTTGCCTTTGGGAGAATCGTTGCATCAGAGCTCATGTCTTGATCACCCAAAGTAATCGCATTCTCAAGCTTTTTTAACTGTTTACCAGCAGTAATAGGAGAAACAGGCGCCATGTTCTTCTCATAGTATTCTATGCATAAGCTTCTTATCTTCTCTACGCGCTCAATTTCCTCCTGTTCGATGGAATCGTGATCATCTTGGAGCAAGTCATTAGGAACGAGCAGCGGCAGAATAAAATCCAAGAAGGACTCCATTTCAGCTTCCTTAGTTCTCTGCATGTAATGTTTCACGTAATCGTAAATTTCATCGTCACACCAATTCTGAAGGATTCCGGAGACTGAAGCGATAAAGTTATCCGGCGGCGACAACATTTTTGAGTAACAATGAGTTTGTCGCAGCGACTGAAAGAAAGAGCACCCAGGGCTTACGCTTACGGTTCGTTGGATGAGTTTCGGGATAAATTTAAAGAGAAGGATCCATTTCTGATGACTCTGTTGCCTAGCCCATCTTTAAAACAGCATTGCTCAAAGCGTAAAACGAAACTCCTGGTTTGCCATGATATGATGGGAGGGTATAACGTTAAAGAAGGTGATCATTACGTACAGGGCAATTTCGAACATGTTTCTGAAGATATTTATCCATGTTACACTTTCAATTACTTTGCTATGACAGATATCTTCGTTTACTTCTCGCATCATCGTGTGACAATACCTTCACCTGCTTGGATTCAGGCTGCACATCGACAAGGATGTAAAATTTATGGCACTTTTATAACGGAAGGAGAAGATGGTATGCTTGACAATGACAAATTGGTTTCCGGAACAGATCGTGGTGATGTTTGGATAACTCGTTTGGCAGAGCTCAGCGTTGCTTACAAAATTGACGGATGGTTGCTGAACATCGAAACGCCATTTACAGATGCTTCTTCTGTTCCGTTATTCCTTGAATGGATCCGGAAGTTCAGCTCAGTTATGTCTGATCTTGGAAAGGGAGTTATGTGGTATGATGCGTTGACAAATGATAACAAGATACTATGGCAGAATGCATTGAATGTGCTGAATGTAGATTTCTATAATGCTGCTACTGATGGCATTTTTCTTAACTATGGATGGAGATCTATGGAATTAAAAACATCTCTGAAACACGCTTCAGATGATAAAGGACCAGTTTGGGTCGGCATTGACGTTTGGGGTAGAAGCAGTCAGCTAGGAGGTGGTGGTTTTAATACTCATTTAGCTCTACAGGAAATCGAGAATAATTCTACTGATAAAAGTAATCTTGGCGTTGCTGTCTTTGCGCCGGCTTGGACATATGAGGGTCACAGTAAAGGGGCATATGAAAAGAGAGATTTGAGATTGTGGACAGGAATAGGTTCAGGCAATCCACAAGAGGGCATTTGCAAATACATTCCTTCCTATGCATACTTTCCAGGATTCTTTTACTCTGATTTCAATCGTGGATTTGGAAAGGTTCTGAAAACTAGTGGCTCTCTACTGAAAAGATCATTATGGTTCCATATAGGGCTACAGAATCAGCAGCCACAACACATCGTTGATTCTGATATCATGTTTGAGTGGAAGATTACTGATGAAGAAGAATGTGTTTACAATGGAGGAAGCGGGCTGAAGATTAAAAAGAAGATACAATCTTTGAATGCTCCAATGGGAAGACATTATGTTCCTTTGTTTAAATTCTGTAACGAAAAGATGCAAGATCAAATGATTCTAAAGGCAGTTGGGAAAAGTGTTTCATGTGAAATTGGAGTGTACATCTCTTTTTCAGATAAAAAGGATGACACAACTTTGTTTTGTGATGCATTCACAAATAATGACTGGAACTCAGCTGAATTAAATTTAAAAGGAGACTGCATGGTTTTGAAAGAGATTGGTGTTTACATTGATGTGGATTCAAAGTCTGATTTTACTTCAAATAGTTTAGGAGGCGTTATTGGCTGCATCTCTTTAGTTCCACAAAGTTCAAGCGTTAGTCGAGTAAAAATTACAAATGTAAGATGTTCTGACTTGGTGGTTCACGAGAAAAAGTTGTTATTTACTTTGCACTGGGACCATGAAACACAAGATGGACTACCGATTGATCATGTTGTAATCAGCGAAGAAAATTTTGGCTTTGTTGGATTATCTTTGTGCAATGTGTTCCGTTGCGATAGTCTTCCTAGTCACTTTGATGTGAGCTATACGTTGAAGATTACTCCAGTAGATGCTGCCGGTCGCATACTGGCTCCAACTACGTACTTATTCAAACCCAATGAAACTGCTTCTTCTTGTTCGACTTTTCCCCGCTGCATGAGCATCAAACCAAGAAGAACAGATCGTAAATGGAGACGCTGCATTATCCTGATATTCCTCATGCTCCTAATCTACTGTAAGCTGATAAGGTTTAAGCAGACTTAGTTTATTGATATAAAAATGGCTTGTTTCATTTATCGTACAAACCCTTCAAAATATCTGAAATCCCGTCAACTCTGGTGACAGGTTTTGGTGGAGGTCTTGAAGCTACCAACGAACTTCTTGGTGTTGGCCGAGACTGTCTTTTATCAATGAATGACTGTCTCTTGAATTCTTGTGTAACACTCCAACGCTTAAGTTGTTGTTGACTGAGATTAGGCTCTAAGAACGATTTCGCCCAAGCAGCCATGTCCAACTTCAGATGTTTTTCGATTTCAACAATTGGACTCTTAGTTAGCAATTCCTTAGGACTTGGCCTCTTCTTATGATCCTTTATCAGACATTGATTAATAAATTCGATGAAATCAGCAGAATATTCACTAGCAGATAGCGGATGAGGTTTGTCATGAACGATCGTAGACAACAATTCAAACTCATTCAAAGGAGGTGACATCTCGCATGTTTTACCATTGCTGTGACTAAATGGGTAGAATCCCAGACCAAGTTCAAGAATAGAAAGTCCCAGAGACCAAGTATCAGCATTATAGGAGTAATTTTTCCAGCCCTGAATTCTTTCTGGAGACATGTAATACCCAGTTCCAACAAAGGTATCAGCAACTGAGTCCAGAGTCTCTCTTGACTCTCCAAAATCGCAAATCTTGATTTCACCTTTGGAATTTAACAAGACGTTTGAAGGCTTAATGTCGCGATGCATAACCTTGTGCTTGTCGTAAAGATAACCAAGTCCACGAAGAATAGAAACAGATATCTTGATCAAAGTCTCTTCATTAAGCTTCCCAGCAAGCTTGCAAATCTTCTCAAGTGAGCCGACATCCATGTGTTCCATGTAAATATGCAAATCTCCCTCTGTGATCTGGGCCCCATAAAACGATACAATTTGAGGGCATCTGCACTGGTTCATCAGCTTTAGCTCTTTTTGTAAATTATCACGCCTCGACTCATGAACATTCAGAATAATCTTTTTTGCCATCCAAGTCTTCGTTGGTTTATGTTTGACCAAGTAAACTATGCCGCCGCTACCCATTCCCAATTCTTCGCATTTCTCAACATCTTTTTCGTCGATCTTCATGACACATTCAGAAATATCAAGCGCTGGTGCTGTTTCAACGATCTTCTGAGGCACGCCTAATTGTAAACCTGCTAAATGAACCGGTTTCGGTCTCAGCTTTCGTGTTTTCTTTGATAAAGACGAGTTGGGTGTTGTGGAAGTCGAGCTTGGCAAAGACTTGGATCCTTTAGCCATCTCTGGTGTTGATGGAGAAGGTTCCTTTAAGTGTGGATCTGATACTGTTCGAACAGGCGCTCTCTGCGGCTTTATAGTTGAAGTAGACGGAACATATACTTTTGGAACACCCCTTGTTATCTTGCTGTTCATTATCTGGATTAATATTGTGCATCTTTGCTTGAAACCATTCTGTAACGGACACATCTATCATGATTGGCTTGTTCCATTACACCACTTCGCGTAGTAACGTCGCCGTGTCAACCAATTGTGTTAACTCGAGAATACTTTATGGACTTTATTTTGAAGAGAATTGCTTGCCCAATGAAGAGGACGGAGCTGGGGCTGCTTTCTTTGGTGTATCTTTCAGTGATAAAAAACTTAGAGGTGCCTCGACAGATGATGTCGGCACTCTTGCTTTTGACATTCTCTTTTCTTTTGCCATGTTAATACTTTCCCGTTTCCGTGACACTGTCATACTCCATCTCTGAATCTGTTTCTCGTCTAGATTAGGTTCCAAGAATTGTTGTGCCCATCCAACCAAGTCAAAATTTATCTTTGATTCTTGTTTGACGATCGGATGTTTCTCTAGTAAATACGCAGGAGTAGGCCTCTTTGCGGGGTCCTTTTCTAAGCAGTCGTGTATAAATGATTTAAAGACATCACTATACTCTTTTGGCATCTCTGGGACAGGATCGTTAATAATATGATGCAGCAATTCAAACTCCGAAAGAGGAAGTGCATCTTCAGGATCATCACTTTGCAATTGCGAATGGAAAGGGTATCTTCCTAGAGTAAGCTCCAAAATAGTTAAACCAAGAGCCCATGTATCACTTTGTGAAGCATACTTAGAACCTTGAATTCGTTCTGGCTATAAAAAACAATTAGATCAGAATCAGAAAGTAATTTACACTCATGTATGCACCTGTTCCGACAAAAGTGTTTGCTATGCTGTTCTCTAATTGACCTGATACACCAAAATCACATATTTTGATCTTTCCCTTTGAGTTTACCAGAATGTTAGAAGGCTTTATGTCACGGTGTATTATCTTGTGCTGTTGATATAAATAAACTAATCCTCTAAGAACAGAGATTATGATCAAAGTGAGAATGTTCTCCGGTAGCTTTCCAGCAATCTTGTGAATCTTTTCCAGAGAACCAACATCCATGTACTCCATACAAATGCAAATTTCCCCGTCATTCTGATATGCGCCATAGAAAGAGACAATATAAGGAGAATTACACTTCTTCAGAACCTGTAGCTCCCGAATAATCTCGCGACCTTCTTTAACGGTCAGCTGATGGATCACCTTCTTTGCCATGACAGTATTTGTCCCTTTATGCAGAACTTTGAAGACTGTTCCACCATTGCCCATCCCTAAATACTTGTCAGAAATTTCAACTGGAAAGAATTCATACCAAGTTCTTCAATGGTCGTCAGATCCTTATCGGTCAACTGATTCTGAACAAGTTCCATGATAGAGTCCTGCCTTATAGCAGTAGATTCTTCTTTAGATGATTCTTGAGGTTTAGCAGGTAAACTAATCTGCCCTAAGTTAATCGGTTTCGGTCTTGGACGTCTAGACTTTGGCGTCGTATCATCGCCTTGTCCGAGCGCAGGCAAACTCTCGCTGGAACTTCCGGCAGAGTGAAGCTCAGCAGCATCGGAGGTCATACTGAGGGACGGTCTCTTTGAAGAGTCTGCGGAACTAAAGCTTCCCCCAGAAAAGTCCAATTTAAATCCTGCTTTCTTTGAGAACGATTTGGATGCCATATGAATCGTTGTTTCACTAAAAATAGATTCTATGACAGTGCTTGCGCAGTGGAGCTCGAATTAAGTTTAATGCTGTATGTCACGTCTGAAGTCTTCCGAAGTACTATGATATTCAAAGTTCTAGTCGCAGGGGCTTGGTGAGCATTGTTTTAACTCAGTATCACACGCTACTAGACGCAGCTGAGTTATCGCGACTTCAAATTTTTCAACTCTAAATATCACCTGAAATACTTAGCGTTCATGTATCTTAGAATAACTGGCTTAGTGTGCGTTCAAACAGGGGTTTTTGGATGATTTCCCGCGAGTGTGGCTATGTTCAATTTGCGATTCAACAGGCGACTGTTCTGGGCAGGAGTGGCCACCACATCCGTAGCACTGGGCTCCCTTACTGCGTTGTCATCTTTTAGAAGTAAAAAGCTGCAGTTAGAAGCACACAAGACCGGGGCAAAAGGAAAAGTGATCAGCTTACAAGAACTGAAGAGCCATACATCAAAAATGGATGGAATTTGGGTTACTTATAATGGAAACGTTTACGATATAACTTCATTTATAAATTTACATCCGGGTGGTGATAAGATTATGTTGGCTGCAGGTTCTTCTTTGGAGCCATTCTGGAAAGTTTACACAATTCATCAGAAGCCTGAAGTATTCGAAATACTGGACAAATACAAAATTGGTCAGCTGGATGAGAAATCACAAAAAAAGCTGGAGGAGGAATTAGTTGGCCAGACAGGCAGCGATGAATTCAAGTCAGAGCCTGTCGATAAACGCTCGCCGATTTTGGTTGTGCGATCGAGACAGCCATTCAACGCAGAGACGCCGCTTGTACTACTTTCTGATGAGTATATCACACCGAATGAATTATTCTACAAACGGAATCATTTGCCAGTACCAGTCTATGATGGCAAGGAAGATAATTACTTCTTGCAAATATCAGGCGTTGGGATGAAACAACCAGTCAAGCTTTCATTAAAAGAACTTAAGCAAAAGTTCAAGCAAGAAAAGATAGTTTCTACTTTGCAATGCGCAGGTAATAGACGAAAAGATATTGAAGCTGCTGGGCCTGTTCAAGGTTTGGGATGGGAAGGTGGTGCAATTGGCAATGCTGTTTGGAAAGGAGTTCTATTGAAAGACGTTTTGAACCATTTTGGTGTGAGAAATTTGAATGGTGCTGTACAACATGTCGAATTTAAAGGAAAAGATGGTTATAGTGCGAGTGTGCCCGTTGATAAAGTATTATCTGAGAATGGAGATGTGCTTTTGGCTTTTGAGATGAACGGTTCAGACATGCTACCCGATAATGGCTGTCCTCTAAGAGTTGTCATACCCGGACATGTGGCAGCTCGTAGTGTTAAATGGGTTGATGAAATAGTTTTGCGAGAAACAGAATGTGAAGGACACTGGCAGCAGAAAGATTACAAAGGATTCAGTCCAAATGCGAAATGGGACAAGTTAGACTGGTCTGAAGCACCTTCAATTCAAGAACTTCCTGTACAAAGTGCAATTACATATCCCAAGAAAGACACCGTGTTCAAGAAGGGCGAATCTGTTCTTGTGAAGGGCTATGCATGGAGTGGTGGTGGAAGAGATATTGTTAGGGTAGATGTGAGCCCAGATGGAGGTAAAACATGGCAGGTTGCTGATTTAGTGCATACTCCAAAAGACTACTACGCTGAACATCCTGATGTCAAGAAAACGAAATCTTATGGATGGACATTATGGGAAGCTAATCTAGACCTACCAAAAGATAAGTCTGATATCAATTTAGTTTGCAAATCAGTTGATTCTTCGTACAATGTTCAACCAGACACTGTACAAGGCATTTACAATCGAAGAGGTGTTCTTAGCAACGCATGGCATCGCGTCGAAGTGAAGGTTGAATAAAACGAGTAAGTAGAAGGTACTACAACAATTGAGTGCTCATATGTATTGGTTGATATCGCGTTGTCACCATATCCGCTAAAAGCAGATGATCAGAGTGGTGCACGGCGAAATAATAATCACAGCACTTTGAAAAAATAAACTGTGATCAGCATTGAACCGAAAATCAAAAAAATTTTCTTTTGAAAAGAAATGGTAAGACAATAATTGCAGAAGAAGAAGAAGCAGCAGATGGATTTAAAGTCGTGGCTATGACTGGTTCTTTGTGGGCTTTGTGAACAGGAGCGTTACTCTGTAGATTCCTGCGCACTATCCACCACGAAAAGAACCAAGCCACTTCATAATCTCGTGCTCTCTTCGTTTTAATTATCTTTTTGGACAGAACTTATCTCTTTAGGGTATCGACATTAAGAACAAGCGTGTCAAGAACTCTAACAGAACTGAGCCAAAGAGTGAGAACGTGTACTTGAGATTGTTGGTCAAATTGTACAGATTTTTGGCCCGCAGAACTGACTCAAACTTCAACAAGGTTATTCTAAAGCGTCTGTTCATGTCGCGTGTTAACCGCCCTCCACTTTCAATTTCCCGCTTGGCGCAGTTCATGAAGGGAAAGGAGGACAAGATTGCAGTCGTTGTTGGAACTATTACTGATGATTTGCGTTTGTACGAAGTCCCAAAGTTGACTGTTTGCGCTTTGAGGGTTACTGAGAGTGCTCGTGCAAGAATTGTCAAGGCTGGTGGTGAAGTATTGACTTTTGATCAATTGGCAATGCGCGCTCCAACCGGTTCTGGGACTGTCTTGTTGAGAGGTCCAAAGAACTCTAGAGAAGCTGTGAAGCACTTTGGTCCTGCTCCTGGTGTTCCTGGCTCATCTACCAAACCATACGTTCGTTCAAAGGGTCGCAAGTTTGAAAAGGCTCGTGGTCGCAGAAAGTCCCGCGGTTACAAGGCTTAAATGGGAAAATATGTGGAATAGGAGTTTATCGGAAATAAACAAAAGAGAAAGAATTCATTTATCCGTGCTGTTGATTCCATTGAATGCAGTCTGCCAGTTTGACGGTTGAGCCACCGAAAACGTCTAAAGCGCTTCCAAAAGTTAAATCGACCTTACCGTTAGACAATTCTCTGACTAATTCCAAGTCATTAATTGAATTGCCACCACCCGCATAAGTCACTGGGTTCTCTCACCACATGCCCAATGATTTTACAATATCTTGATCGATGCCTTTGCATAATCCTTCAACATCAGCAGCGTGCACAAGAAGTTCCGATGAATATTCCTCAAACAGTTTAATGCTCTCATGAGTTATTTTCATGTCTGTCAAAGTTTGCCACTTGTTCATAGCCACGACGTATTCGAAGTTGGAGCCATTAACAACCTTGCGAAAACTAAGATCAACGACTAAACGATCTTTTCCGGCAATATCAGATATATTCTTCAGTCTTTCTATAGAAAACTTTCCTTCCGGGAATAGGTAAGAGGTAACTATGATCTTTCCGGCTCCATGTTGTAACCATTCCTTGGCATTGTCTTCTGTGATTCCTCCACCAACTTGAAACACGTCTAACAATTTAAATGACATCAGGAATCATTACTAGGCCACGCGGAAAGACACCGCTTTGCAGCTTTCTCGTATCCATTTCCGAGCATAATGACATGTCCTCCTGTTAAGTCGTGCTTTCTATATAATTCAGCGTAATGCTCCGGCGGCAGCCTTCAATTTAATGCGATATCGCTAGAATTACTTACGATGATGAGAAGTTTGTAACAGGGCCGTCGACACTTTCAGTAGTTTCTTTCAAAGTTCCGCCAACAATCTGTTTTACTTTGCCTTCGTGCAAGTCGATACAAGGCCGGAATTTGGTCATATCAAAGAATGAAGTAGTAATTATCACAAGGCACCACGTGTTTTATTTTGAAACAGCATGAATAGCTTTTGCCAAGTACTCAACATTGTGCGAACTGATACCTGCAACGCTGATTCTGCCGTCCTTAGTCAAATAGACTGAAAACTCCTTTGATAATCTTTCGACTTGTTCAGGTGATAGACCAGTATAGCAAAACATTCCGATTTGCTTTGTAATGTGATCCCAATTGTGTGGATTCTTCAATTCGACCAAATGTGATTTCAACTTGTGACGCATGGATATAATACGATCAGCCATAGCTTTTACTTCTTTCAACCTAAAACACATGAGTTCTTCTGCTCACTGAAAGCTTACCATAGGCTGTACAATTCAGGGTTGTTCAAAACAGTTGAAACGATTCTAGCACCGTGCAAAGGAGGATTAGAGTACATTGGACGAACAAGGATCTTGATTTGAGACTCTACAGCCTTCATCTCCTTCTCATCTGTACAAACGATGGAAAATGCACCAACTCTCTCACCGTATAATCCCATATTCTTTGCGTAACTTTGGGTTAGACAGACTGGAATATTATTCTTCACAAACAGGCGCAAAGCATAAGCATCCTTGTCAATGTTACCAGATGCGAAACCTTGATAAGCCATATCAAAGAATGCAAAATGTTTACGCTGCTTGAATACCTGAAGGATTTCTTGCCATTCCTTCTCAGTTGGATCAACACCAGTTGGATTGTGTGCACAAGCGTGTAACAAGACAATGCTGTTTTCTTCAGCTTTCATTAAATCTTCCTTCAAACCTTTCAAGTCCAAGCCAATAGTCTTCTTGTCGTAGTATCTGTACTGAGCCACTTGAAGACCAGAGTCCTTGAAAATAGGCGTATGGTTTCCCCAAGAAGGAGTAGGCAAGTAAATCTTCTTTGAAGGATAGAACCTTGCCATGAATGCACCTCCAATACGCAAAGCACCTGTACCAGAAATAGACTGAGTAATTGCAACTTTAGACAAAGGAACAGAGTCACCGTATGCCAATTTTAACGATGCCTTTGTGAAGTCACCCAAACCAGTGATTCCAAGATATTCCTTATCAGCATTCTTATCAACAATTTCTCTTTCAGCTTTTCTAACACATTCCAAGACAAATGGTTTGCCCTTATCATCTCTGTAAGCACCAACACCCAAATTCATCTTGTTAGGGTTTGTGTCCTTCTTAAAAGCCTCAGTGACTCCAAGAATTGGATCTGGTGGACCCAATGGGACAGAAGCCCAAGTAGAAGCAAAATGTTTCTGAAGTGCTACTGGGATAATTGACGCTGTAGCAGCTGAAGGAGCCCTCTTAACCAAATTCGACTGGACAAAAAGCATTCGACAGAGAGAAAATTTTTGGCTGATCAAGTCTCGCCGTTGTTGAATGATTTCAAGATTCAGAAGCGCCTCATAGTTTATCAGAGATAGAAAGAAGGTTTACAAGGCGAAGGTTATTCCTAAAGGCTGTTAGCAAGTCAATCAACAGAATGGCTTTGAATTGTGTTGAAGGTTCAAGAACTAACGATTATGAAACCGATGTAAAGTTTAACTTGTTAAACCGCCTACCGCAAAGTACGACTGAATGTGTGCTTGAGACTTTATGAGTTGTTATGGTAGTGATCGTTACAGAGGGAAAAGGAATATCGTGTAATGGGTTCCTCATTCGCATGGAATCCTTCAAACACCGAGAATACCTTAAAGTTTAAAGAGCTCTGATAATTCATAGTTCGTATGTGCATTAATCATTGGTTGAAGAGATCAGTGAAGTTGCATTCTGTCAACCGTCGATCAGGGGTCGTGGCTTCAGGCTTGTGGCTTAGCATTATTTCTTTGTAGCCAAAAAATGCGTTGGACCCTGCTTTTGCTGTTGTGCTTACTGCAGCTGCTTTGTAATGCGTTGACAGACGATGATCGCGCGCGCATTTACAGAACGCTCTCTCAAGCAGAGAGAAATTACATCAAAAGCCCTTCTGAAATCTATTGGCACGTTCCTGAAGCCCCTAAAGACTCGCCTGTGATAGGAAGCGTGATAAAACATCGCTACGTGTTGTTGGGCCATTTGAATTCCGGAAGCTTTGGGCATGTATTCAGTGCTATTGATCAAAAGCACTCTCATATGGTGGCCATCAAAATATCTTATCAATTTCATTCTTATGCTTTGAAGGAAGTGGAGCTCATACCAAAGTACTGCGAAAGGGGGCATTGTGTTCACGTTATTGACTCATTTCAATTGAAAGACCAAGTATTTGTTGTGCTTCCTTTGATGGATTGCGACCTACACAGCATAAAGAGTTCGGGAAGACATTTAGACTTCAAGTCCATTCAATCCATCGGTTATCAACTGGCATTAGCTGTTAAGTACGCGTTCTCCCAGGGCATAGTGCAGAATGATTTGAAACCGGAGAATATTTTGTTGAAGCGTATAAGTGGAATTCCATCGACGCTGGTACTATTGGCAGATTTTGGTATCGCTCAAAGGTGTTCTTCTACTCATCTCTCGGATAATTGGCATCGTTCAACTTCATTTTATGAGGCTCCCGAGATTACGATTGAGCGTAGAGGTTCTGTGCAGTCTGATATTTGGTCTTTTGGGTTAGTGCTCGCAGAAATGAATCTTGGAAAGCCGCTGGTTCCATTCGATAACGATGGAGAGCGTCTTTATGCGATAATGTGGATGTTACAATCGGATCCATCTTCTCGATACAAAGTTATGGAGTCTCCTTATGTTCGTAAATATTTTGACACACCTGGTTCTTTCAAGTCATTCATAGAAGATAAGATGGGAAGAGAATCAAAAGAAGTAGTGTATTATGATGGGTTATTAGACGCTATTCCTCAGTATGACGATAGTGATGACAAGCTCTTTGAAAGCTTTTATGATTTAATTTCAAGCTGCCTCAAATGGGATCCAGCGAAACGTACTACAATTGAAGAAATACTTGAACACCCATTCTTCCAATTATCTTAAGTTAACGATTTAGATATAAGCGACAATCTCAGTCTATTAAGATTCGTATAAAGCAAGTAATAAACCGAACACTGTTGTTGTTAAAAACAACTTTAAAGGCAAATGATCTTCGTCGAAAAGCACGTTCAGGTACTTGTTGCTGCTTCTGATAAAAAATTCGCCATTGTCAGAGTACTTTAGCAAGGCAACAATAAAAACCAACAATCTTGAGACGGAAAACACATACTGAAATAAAAGTTAGATCAAACAGACTTCAGTAAACTTACTGCATTGATAAACGCATTCGAATTACGGATCTTGATAAAATAACCAGCAGCAGCAGGGGTTAGTACAAAGTAGACCAACCAGTTGAACAAAGGGCTCCAAAATCCTGAATAGCTCAGGAAACCAGCAAAACTCGGCAAGCTCAACTTAATAGCTGGTCCGCCAAAAAATCTTGTAGTGATGGAGCGTAAGTTCAAGCAAGCGTTTGTGGTAGTTCCACCCAAAACAGAAGAACAAACATCATTAATACTGATAACGTAAAAAGGACGCTGCCAACCAACTTGAGACATGACCAAAGAGAAGAATTCAGCCAATAACAAGATACCAACTACTGTATAGACAGAAGATAGCTTTTGCTGAAGCTCAGACAAGAAAGCAAGAGTTTGTTCTTTAAGCGCTGGCCAGTCGATCTCAGCCTTCTTGACTTCTTCAGTAGCACTCTTCTTTGCTGCTTTTGAAGTTCTTGATGAAGTTTTTGGAGGTGTTGCTTCCTCTTTTTCAGCAGTTTTAGCAGGAGTTGACTTTGATACATTCAGCCACTGAGCAACCTTATCATCCTTAACATTCAATTTAGAAATGCCCCCTTTAGTCTCAGCATAATTAAGGATTCTTGACTCCAAATCTGACTTGGTGCCATCGGTTGCCAATTCAAAATGAGCAGAGATATCTACACATCAGCAACATAAGCTAAAGATTTCAAAATGATATTACACTGCAGTTCAGCCTTCTTTAGCTTTGATAGATCAGGAGTATTTGCCATTGTTTCTAGCTAGATAAATTGCAAAAGGCTAAAATCGAAGGGATGAAACAACGGTTTGTTGAAACAGGCGAGGGCAACACAAGAACAGCGTTTGATCACCGCAGGCTGACCATTATCTCTTAAGGCATACCACTAATAAACTTTTAAATCTGTCGTAAGAATTCTGTTATTGAGTTTATTCGGCGCAGAATGCCCCGATCCTCTGATCGACAGACTGTCTGCACTAAGGTTGCCGCAAGCCGGCTTGTCAAGCCGACGCGCAGCATTCGGAATTAGATAGTAAAAAAATAAAAAATACCTGCTACTTTAACCTGATAATCCTAAGAGTACCGGTTCTGCGGTCTTGCGACTGGTAGTAGCCTACAGGCCCGAAGGCTCACGAGTTTGTATCCACTTGATTCCAAATTCTTGATCATAATATTCCGAGCAGCATTCATATCTCGATCGAACTTGAAACCGCAGTGAGTACAATTGAACTTTTTGTTTCCTCCTAGTTTGTGGTTGAGTCTCCCAAAAATTCCACATGCTTTTGAGGTGTATTCCTCGGTGACAACATGGACTGCACAGTTTGGAGTCTCCTCTGCCTTTTGAAGAAGTTTTTGTTTAAACTTGTAATGAGACCAATTCAGCATATTCCTCGCAGTTTTCGAATTGATCTTGAGATTGTTCTTGATAACCATCTTGCTAACATCAAAGGTAGGAATCAAGATGACATTGTAACGGCTTGTGAGATCATTTGCAAGTTTGCCGTGAAAATCAGATACCAAATTCTTAATACGTTGTCGTGCCCTCTGAATGGCCGCGTTCATTCGTCATCTTTTGTACCGATTCTTGCGACAAGTTTTGACCCNAACTTGTAATGAGACCAATTCAGCATATTCCTCGCAGGTTTCGAATTGATCTTGCGATTGTTCTTAATGACCATCTTACTCACATCAAAAGTAGGAATCAAGATGACATTGTAACGGCTTGTGAGATCGTGCGCAAGTTTGGCGTGAAAATCAGATACCAAATTCTTAATACGTTGTCGTGCTCTCTGAATGGCCGCGTTCATTCGTCTTCTTTTGTACCAATTCTTGCGACCGGTTTTGACCCCAGTTGCTTTNCAAGTTTGTGGTGGGAGACATTCTGCTTAGTGATATCAAGTTTGATGTTTCTGGTTCTTTCAGATCTCATCGGAATATTATGAAAGGGAAGAGTCTTCGCTTTCCTGAAAAGCAGTCAGTCTACAAAATATTCAGTTACAAAGAAAAAGGGTATCGCGAACGCTTTGACCGGGAACTCCAAGTATACCGACTATTGGACAGTAGCACCACAAAAATTGCACCAGAGTTTCGTGGCTGCTACTGTGCTAATGGAATGTATTTGATTCTGGAATTGGAAGATTGTGGTGCCTCTCTAGAGGGGAAAGATGCCACGCCATATGAGAATGAGATTAGGGCTTTGTTTGAGGAGCTTCATCATATCGGCATCATACATAATGATGTCGCAAAAAGAAACTTGCTGGTTGACGAAAACGGACAAGTTCGGGTTTGCGATTTCGGTTTAGCTGAAACGATGAAAGAAGGCACAACGGAAGAAGAGTGGGCTCTAAAGGCTCTGGAGGAGGACGAAGAGATGGTCGACATGCTTTTCCAAGCTGGTGAGCAGGAAATGTTAATTGACGAATAAATATCATTCAACGCTATTGAAACCTCTACATTGAAGTACAACCTGTTATGAAACTGCTTAAAAATCTATTTAATTTGACAAAGTTTTCGTATTTCAAAGTCTTTTCCAAATTTTCCTCGTGATCTGATTGAAAATGTGGCGCAGTGTCGTGCTTCTCGCTCTTGGTGCCTTATCCGTTGCTAACGCGCGTGGTAAAACTGAATTGGAGGTTAAATTTATTGGTGCTGAGTTGAGTTATCCTGTTGGCTCTGTTGTTATTTGTCCTGTTGGCGAAGAAGAGTTGACTTATGATAAGCGTGACCAATTGAAAATTAAGGCTGCACCTGAAGGTGATAACGATAAAAATCAGAAGGAATACGTTCTTGATATAACTTCTGCACAAAAGGTTTCTTATGCCGATGCTTTGGAAAGGAAGAAATCGCGATCTGTAGATAACTCTGCTTCGCTAAAGTCTGTTGCGCCACAATCCGCTGAAGACGACGAAGACGACGAATGGGAATACGAAGACGATGAAGACTGGAAAACCGAAGGCAATGATGATTCTGAAGACGAAGAAGAAGATGATGATGAAGAATGGAATCCAAATGAAGACGAAGAAGAAGATGATGATGATGAAGACTGGAATCCAAATGATGAAGACGAAGAAGACTGGGAAGACGACGAATACGAAGGCCGTACTCCATCGATGACTGCAACCAAAGCGAAACTAGCCAAGGAAAGTCGCGCTGCTGAACAAAGTAAATCTCGTGAATATTACGAAGACGAAAACAGATGGATGGACGACTCTGAAGACGATGACGTTGATGATTATACTAGGCCTTCTCGTCGTAGACTTCAAAAGAGAGCCAACAATAACCGCAAGAAGCAACAGAAAGCACAATGCTTGGAGTTAATGTACTCTTTGAAAAAAGCTATGAAGACCGAACCAGAATTGAAGGGTGAAATGTTCTTGGAAAGAAGAAGGTTCATCACAAACAGTGTCAGCGTATCCGTGTCAAGGCCAATTGAGAGGAATGAAAAAGAGTTCAACCAAGAGGACGAGAAGAAGGAAGAGGAAACAGAAGAATGTGATCAAAAATGCCAAGTCCAGTTACTAACAACTGTTAAGAAAGGAGTTGCTAGCGATGGATTAAAGAGAAAGTTGGAATCTATTATTGAAGAATTGGAAGATGGAAAACCTAATTTAAAGAAGCAATCTCCTCCAGAAAAGAAGGAACAACAAGCAGATAAAGAAGAAGAAAAGCCAACTGATTCTGATTCTGAACCTGTTTCAGCTCCTGCTCCTGTATCACCACCACAGTCTACTTTAAGACGTCGTCCACGTAGACCAATTAATGTTGGATGGTAAATATGAAGCATTTTTGGTACCACAATCAATAGATAATCTTGAAATGGACAATCAAGTGTAACATCTAAGGTTGCCGCAAGCCGGCTTGTCAAGCCGACGCGCAGCATTCAGAATTAGATAGTAAAAAAAAACTTACGTGCATACTTTAACCTGATAATCCTAAGAGTACCGGTTCTGCGGTCTTGCGACTGGTAGAAGCCTACAGGCACTAAGGCTCACGAGTTTGTATCCACTCGATTCCAAATTCTTGATCATAATATTCCGAGCAGCATTCATATCTCGATCGAACTTGAAACCGCAGTGTGTACAATTGAACTTTTTGTTTCCTCCTAGTTTGTGGTTGAGTCTCCCACAAATTCCACATGCTGTTGAAGTGTATTCCTCGGTGACAACATGAACTTCGCAGTTTGGATTTTCCTCTGCTTTTTGAAGAAGTTTTTGTTTGAACTTGTAATGAGACCAATTCAGCATATTCCTCGCAGTTTTCGAATTGATCTTGCGATTGTTTTTAATGACCATCTTACTCACATCAAAAGTAGGAATCAAGATGACATTGTAACGGCCCGTCAAATCATGCGCTAGTTTTCCATGAAAATCAGATATCAAGTTCTTGACGCGCTGCCGAGCCCTCTGAATTGCCGCGTTCATTCTTCTTCGTTTGTACCGATTCTTGCGACAAGTTTTGACCCCAGTGGCTTTAGAAATCAGACGATCCAACTTGAGACACAGTCTTTCAACTCTTCTTATGTCACCTTTACCAGCCTCAAAGAAGTTCCCGGAGCTGTCGTACACGGTTTGAAACGTACGAACTCCAGGGTCCAATGCAGCAGCCTTTGGATGATCATTTATAGTCTTCTCTTGATTGGCTTTGGTGTGTGGGAAACAAAAGAAGTATTGGTCCGGTTTCTCCCAAACAACTTATACTTGTCTCTTGTATTCATCAGATCCTTGTTTGTTCTTTTCATTCTCTATGATTGATTTGGCTCGCTGAAACTCAGACTCTGATATGAGCTTAAGATGCTTTCTGAGTGCATCAAAAGGAAGTTTCAGGCCAAATGTTTTTCTTTTCGGCATTATTTCTAACAGTACTTGTAGTTTCAACACATCGTATTGCGTAGGCGCCTCCTGAGTAGAAGCTGAAGCTTTACCGTACATCTTTCTTCTTTTTTCTTGACATTTTGTATTTGAATGCTTTGTTTTGTGCTTTTAATGATTCCTCGGTGGCTTTAATAGAGGAGACCAGTTTGTGAATAGTTTCTTCTTTAATTTTGCTTGAACAAATGTTTCCATCGTACAGCAATGGACGGCTTGCTCGATCTTCCTCTGGAACATTGGAGGTAGNATGATATTACACTGCAGTTCAGCCTTCTTTAGCTTTGATAGATCAGGAGTATTTGCCATTGTTTCTAGCTAGATAAATTGCAAAAGGCTAAAATCGAAGGGATGAAACAACGGTTTGTTGAAACAGGCGAGGGCAACACAAGAACAGCGTTTGATCACCGCAGGCTGACCATTATCTCTTAAGGCATACCACTAATAAACTTTTAAATCTGTCGTAAGAATTCTGTTATTGAGTTTATTCGGCGCAGAATGCCCCGATCCTCTGATCGACAGACTGTCTACACTAAGGTTGCCGCAAGCCGGCTTGTCAAGCCGACGCGCAGCATTCAGAATTAGATAGTAAAAAAATAAAAAATACCTGCTACTTTAACCTGATAATCCTAAGAGTACCGGTTCTGCGGTCTTGCGACTGGTAGTAGCCTACAGGCCCGAAGGCTCACGAGTTTGTATCCACTTGATTCCAAATTCTTGATCATAATATTCCGAGCAGCATTCATATCTCGATCGAACTTGAAACCGCAGTGTGTACAATTGAACTTTTTGTTTCCTCCTAGTTTGTGGTTGAGTCTCCCACAAATTCCACATGCTGTTGAAGTGTATTCCTCGGTGACAACATGAACTTCGCAGTTTGGATTTTCCTCTGCTTTTTGAAGAAGTTTTTGTTTAAACTTGTAATGAGACCAATTCAGCATATTCCTCGCAGGTTTCGAATTGATCTTGCGATTGTTCTTAATGACCATCTTACTCACATCAAAAGTAGGAATCAAGATGGCATTGTAACGGCTTGTGAGATCGTGCGCTAGTTTTCTATGAAAATCAGATACCAAATTCTTAATACGTTGTCGTGCTCTCTGAATGGCCGCGTTCATTCGTCTTCTTTTGTACCGATTCTTGCGACCGGTTTTGACCCCAGTGGCTTTAGAAATCAGACGATCCAACTTGAGACACAGCCTCTCGACTCTTCTGATGTCACCTTTACCAGCCTCAAAGAAGTCCCCGAAGCTGTCGTACACGGTTTGAAAAGTACGAACTCCGGGGTCTAGAGCAGCAGCCGTAAGATGATTTTCTTTAGTTTTTTCTTGATTGGTCTTGTTGTAAGGAAAGCACACGTAGTATTGGTCCGGTTTCTCCCAAACAACTTCTACTTGTCTCTTGTATTCATTGGATTCTTTTTTATCGTTTTCATCTTCCATGATGGATTTTGCTTGCTTAAACTCAGACTCTGATGTGACCTTCAAAGGCTGTACTAGTGCATCGAAAGGAAGTTTTAAGCCAAAGTTGTTCTTTTTTGTACCGTTTCTGGTGCTGGTGGATTGGACGCATCGAATCGCCTAGGCGCCTCCTGGGTAGAAGCTGAAAATTTGCCGTACATCTTTCTTCTTTTTTCTTGACATTTTGTATTTGAACTCTTTGTTTTGTTCTCTTAATGATTCCTCGGTGGCTTTNGTTTGTGGTGGGAGACATTCTGCTTAGTGATATCAAGTTTGATGTTTCTGGTTCTTTCAGATCTCATCGGAATATTATGAAAGGGAAGAGTCTTCGCTTTCCTGAAAAGCAGTCAGTCTACAAAATATTCAGTTACAAAGAAAAAGGGTATCGCGAACGCTTTGACCGGGAACTCCAAGTATACCGACTATTGGACAGTAGCACCACAAAAATTGCACCAGAGTTTCGTGGCTGCTACTGTGCTAATGGAATGTATTTGATTCTGGAATTGGAAGATTGCGGTTCGTCGTTGGAGGGGAAAGATGCCACGCCATATGAGAATGAGATTAGGGCTTTGTTTGAGGAGCTTCATCATATCGGCATCATACATAATGATGTCGCAAAAAGAAACTTGCTGGTTGACGAAAACGGACAAGTTCGGGTTAGCGATTTCGGTTTAGCTGAAACGAAAGCAGAAGGCACAACGGAAGAAGAGTGGGCTCTAAAGGCTCTGGAGGAGGACGAAGAGATGGTCGACATGCTTTTCCAAGCTGGTGAGCAGGAAATGTTAATTGACGAATAAATATCATTCAAAGCTATTGAAACCTCTACATTTAAGTACAACCTGGTATGAAACTGCTTAAAAATCGCCTGAATTTAAGGAATTTCAAATCTTCAAATGAACTCGAAAGAAGTCCTAGTTTTGGGTTCTTTTGTCAGCATCATGATCATGAACAGCTTTTGTTATCTCTTTTTACTTTCTCTATGCTTAAGCCCTATTCTTTCTTCTCCGTTACCTAATGCAGCACCCGTTGTGAGTGTTAATTTGACCATTTCCTATGGTGTTATTAGTGCTGATGGTTTTCAGAGACGTTCCCAAGTGATTAATGGCATGTTTCCTGGTCCAGAGATTAGAATTAGAAGGAATTCTTGGCTCAATTTAACTATTATAAACAATATGGACTCTGAGAGTACTACGCTTCATCTACATGGATTTCATATGGAGAGCACACCAGAGTACGATGGTGTTCCTTATGTCTCGCAATTACCCATTGGTCCACTGCAAGAGTACAGAATGTTCTTCAAAGTAACAGCTGCACCAGGAACGTATTGGTATCATTCTCATTACAGTTTACAGACGACTGCTTATGGTGCTCTAATTGTCAGCGATGAGGAAGAGCAGCACGAAGCTAAAGCAAACAACGCGTATCATTACGACGAGGAACGCACACTGATACTTTCTGACTGGTATCATCAAGAAGACGATATAACACGACAGAATCTAATGAAACCTCTACCGGAATGGAAATGGCCTGGAAATCCACAAAGTTTGTTGGTGAATGGCAAGGGGAAATTCGATTGTTTTGGTAATTATGGAAATGTATCAGACTCTCTCCAACAGGAACGTTTAGCCAAGTGTAGCTGCGCTCTAGAACAATCTGATACTTCAGATTGTTCTTTTGAGAGATTATACGTTGATCCTGGCAAGACTTATCGTTTGCGTTTGGTAGCAGCTTCAACACTCACTTACTTCTCATTTCGTATTCCAAACCACAAACTAACTATAATTGAAGCTGATGGTTATTACACTGAACCTTTTGATGTGGAAGAATTAGAAATTAATTCTGGCCAGAGATATTCTGTTCTATTGAAAGCAAATCAAGATCCTAATCTTTACAAGATTTCCGTAGAACCTCGATGGAGAGCAGGACCAACTACATATGCTCTACTAATGTATACAAATTTCAATACTTTAGTAGATGTAGAACCATCAATTGGTTATCCGCCTGTTCTGCAAACTATCAAAAAGAGCAAACCTGGTTGGATACTGTCTGATCTGAGAACCAGAGAGACTTCATATTACAACAACCCAAAGATTCCGGTTGCAGCAAGCATTACTGCAAATGACAAAGCAGATTACACTATAATCATAACTGGAAAACAAGAACGATTACATGCTTCTTCTTCTTCTTTAAACTTTAAGGATAATAGCAGCAATGATACTACTTTTATGACATGGACAGTCAACAGCATAGCATCAATGCACAGACCTTCACAGTTACAAGATTCTCGAACACTTTTAGAAGAATTCAAAAGACAAAATAATTATTTATCCGCTCCAAGAGATGAAAAACAGTTTCTATCTGTTCTGTTCAAAAAGAACAAGATTGTCGATATTATCCTTCAAAACACTGCTGCTTTGAATGGTAAATGTGAACAACATCCATGGCATTTACATGGCTATCATTTTCATGAGTTGGTTGCAGGAGCAAGAGGCAATTACAGTGATTATTCTCCCAAAGAAATATCAAAGTTGATAAGAAGATCACCTAGACCACTGTTGTTCAGAGACACAACTACAGTCTATCCAAACTACTACAATACTAAATTGAAACCACACGATGCATGCGGTTTCACAATCATACGATTTCAAACTACAAACCCTGGCATCTGGCCTCTCCACTGCCACATTCCGTACCACATGGAAATGGGCATGCAATTAGATGTAATTGTTATGGATAAAGATTATTAGGTAGATAGATAGATAGATAGATAGATAGATAGAAATAGACCAGTTGATTACATTCTGTTTAGATTTATTTCTGTCAATGTTTACTGAGCTTCTTCACTTGCCTTGATTAAATCAGAGTCTCCTGCATCCACAATACTCAAGCACCCAACACGAAAGTACTTTCCACAAGCCGTACCCATTTCGATATTATTACCAGAGTAGTGATGTACACCAGTCTTTGACAACATTGCATAGTATTCCAATTCAGACTTTCTCAAAGCAGGACAATTACCAGCAATCAAAATCAACTTTGCTAAACAGAAATAAGTTGTTGTGTATACCCTACGAATCTATAATACCTTTGCCTTGCCTGATGCTGCGGAGAGTAGAACGATACCCTAGATAGTACTTGCCAGATTTCATTACTAGAGCAAGACGCGAATTAATAGACTCAATACTCTTCTTTTGTTTCTTCTGTGCAACCATTTCTAAATCTCCTTAAAGGTTAAAATGGTAAAAACCCCAAAATGCAAAAAAAAATTTGTCTACAATTTTAGGTTGAGCGTGATTGGCTGCACTATGATCACTACAATAATTACAGTTTCTTCTACAAAATCAAACAGAAGAAGATGAACAACAACAACAACAACAACAACAATCTACTACTACTACTACTTGACTTACTGAAATCTACTTTATTAAAAGAATATTTTNCATTACTAGAGCAAGACGCGAATTAATAGACTCAATACTCTTCTTTTGTTTCTTCTGTGCAACCATTTCTAAATCTCCTTAAAGGTTAAAAAGGTAAATACCCAAAATGCAAAAAAAATTTGTCTACAATTTTAGGTTGAGCGTGATTGGCTGCACTATGATCACTACAATAATTACAGTTTCTTCTACAAAATCAAACAGAAGAAGATGAACAACAACAACAACAATCTACTACTACTACTACTTGACTTACTGAAATCTACTTTATTAAAAGAATATTTTGATTTGAATAATAATCATTTGAAATATTATGAGTCATCATCTGTATACAAGAGAGTATCTTTTAATTTCTATTTTTACACAAGAAGAATTGTAAGTGGTGTAAGTGGTGGAAGTATTATTAAGAATAGAGTAGAAAGAATACAAAAACTAAACAATGCAATGAAAATTATTTCCATATCTTTGGGAATATTGGAAGAATATAAACAAAAGAAGGAACAACAAGAGAAAGACATTATACATTCTATTATAACTAAAATAACAAGGGAAGACTCTACAGATTCCTTTCAATTATTAATACAACAGCCTCAGACTTCTACTGATGTAGATTCACAATTAAAGAAATTATCTCAGTATTATTTGAATTTAAAGAGAATGTATGGAATGCCTCCAATTGTGTTTAGAATATGGATTCCTGTAACTGTTAGTCTGAGTGCATTATACATTTTGTCTAAAAATACAAAATCTATTTATAGATTAACAACAGAATCTTACAAGACTATAAATAGTTTAGTTTTAAATTGGATATATGAACCTTTGAAAGGAATTTATAAAACAATTAGATATGAACATTCCATAAATAATTCACAGATGTCATATGAAGTAGATTTAGAGTCATTAGGAAGGATGGTCTCTAATTATTCTACTTCTAATAACAATGATAAAGACTTCTCTTTAATACTTTTACAATATGAACAGGAAATGCAACATCCTTTAAGGAATTTATTAGCAGGAGATTTAATCCAATTAATTCTAATTCAAATCCAAAAGGCAAAAGTCGATGTTGAATTGGCTCTGAGTGCATTGGATAAAATATTGAAGAGTAATGAATTGAATTTTGGATTAGTAGCAGTAGCTCCAGTTCTAATGATTTTTTACTTTGTTGTTGTTAATGGTTTATTATTATTATCATCAAAAAGTAGTGGTGGTAGAAGGTTTAAGAGGAAGAGAATTAAACAGTTGTTGCAGTACTTGCGGCAAATTGAAGTTTTACTCTTACGAAAACAACAACCTTCATATTATTCTACAGGGCAGATTGTAGTGTTGAGTAATTTGATGATGGAACAGAGTCGACTGAGATGGAGTAAGTACATCTTTACTACTGAAAGGATGGAAATGTTACAGGAAGATTTAAAAGAATTACAATTATATGATTTAGATTCTGAAGTAAAATTGAAAGTGGCAGAGAGGTTGTGGAGATATGTTTTATTTGCAGCAGAATCTCACGAGCACGAATAGATGGAAAAAGCTTGATTGGTGAATCAATCAAAAAATTTTTCGCTCTTTTTCTTTTCGTCTTTCATTCATACAACTAGAATAATGTCTCTAGTGGTTTCTTTGAATAATCCAGAAATAAAAAGGAAAACTGAAGCTGAACCTGCTGCTAATGACAAGAGCAAGGGAGTAAAGGCTGAACAACAACAGCAGCAGCAGCAGCAGAAGTTTAATTACAAGAAGGGCGACATGGTATGGGCAAAACTCAAGGGCTATCCCTCCTGGCCTGCCAAAGTATTTTTATTAGTATCTGGGCTTTAACTAACGAGATTTTATTCTTGTTGTTATTGTAGATTCTGGATTCTTCCAACTTGCCTAGAGATCTGAAAAAGAGAAGTGCGCCGTTGGGTAGTTTTCCTGTTGTGTTTTACGGACAGAATGATTATGCTTTTGTTCCTGGGCAATCCATAAAACCTTTTCTCTCTCAATTGGAAGAACATTTGAGTCAGTTGAAGAAGAAGCCTGTCAAGGGATTAAAGGAAGCTATTGCGCTGGCACAAGATGCACCAAATTCAGTGGATTTTGTTTACAATTTGCATGAACAAGAAGAACAAGAAGAAGACAGATTTGTTACACAAGAAGGGGAAATTGAATATTCTAAAAAGTCTAAAAGTTCAAAGAAGAGAACTGCAACTTCTGCTGCTGCTGCTGCTGCTGCTGCTGCGGAAAGTTTTAATGAGGAATCTTCTGTGGCGTCATCATCTGCTGCTGCTGCTGCTGCTGCTTTCACTTCTAAAAAGAAAAAGAAGAAGAAATTAAACTCTGAAGCCTTATCAAAATCAGAGAGTGAAATTCTGTTGGGTTTGCNAGATTTGTTACACAAGAAGGGGAAATTGAATATTCTAAAAAGTCTAAAAGTTCAAAGAAGAGAACTGCAACTTCTGCTGCTGCTGCTGCTGCTGCGGAAAGTTTTAATGATGAATCTTCTGTGGCGTCATCATCTGCTGCTGCTTTCACTTCTAAAAAGAAAAAGAAGAAGAAATTAAACTCTGAAGCCTTATCAAAATCAGAGAGTGAAATTCTGTTGGGTTTGCGTCATAAATTGCAGCGCATATTTCTTGGTGATACTTTGAAGACTGAAGATTTTGGAAAAGTGAATGATTTGATGGAGGAAGTGGAACGATTCAATGTGACATTTGATTTGTTAAGGGTAACTCTAATTGTTTGTATTTAATTCGATCCTTGTAGGATACAAAGATTGGTAAGGTTATAAAGAGATTGAGCTCTATGGTGATTGAGAATGAACCTGCAAATGTTGTTGAGAGGGCTGCAGCATTGTTGGAAAAGTGGAGGAAATTGTTGCCTACTACTACTACTACTACTACTCCATTGGGTGTAGCTGAACAGCAGCAAGGACAACAAGGTGGTACAGTTGATACGCCACAAACAACTGAAACAACTACTCAGAATCCAGAAGAAGGAGACACTTTGCCTATTGCTAGTAGTCGAGAAATGGTTGCGGAAGAAGAAGGGACAAAGGTATTGAAGGAAGGAAAGGAAGAGTCTAGTTGAAATAATTGTCGTTGTTCAATAAAGTGGTGTTGGTTCTTGAGCTGGAACACTGCGCGATAAAAAAAATGAATTCTGCTGTAATTAAGTGTTGGTGTATAATCGATTTGCTGTTGCGTCGTTCCTGATCGATTTGGATCGTGCCAATTTCTCTATCGCAAAGCGTTTCTTTTTAAAACGTTCTTATAAAACTACATGACAGTCTCTACAGTTAAAAAGGTACACAACTCCTCCAACCCAGAACCTACTTAACTTCTGGTTAGGTTCACGCTAGACAAATCTTTGACTCTCGTGGTAATCCTACAGTTGAAGTTGAAGTCACTACTGAGAAGGGTGTTTTCAGGGCTGCTGTTCCTTCTGGTGCTTCCACTGGTGTTCATGAAGCATTGGAGTTGCGCGATGGTGATAAAAAGAATTATTTGGGAAAAGGTGTCAAGAAGGCTGTTGATAATGTTTTGCTTTTAATTGCTCCTGCTTTGGTTCAGAGTGGATTGAATGTTACGGAACAGGAAAAGATTGATGAATTTTTGTTAAAGTTGGATGGTACCGAGAACAAGAGTAAATTGGGTGCTAATGCTATTCTTGGTGTTTCTTTGGCATGTTGTAAGGCTGGTGCTGCTGCTAAAGGTGTGCCTCTGTATCGTCACTTGGCTGATTTGAGTGGTTGGCGTGATAGGAAATTGGTGTTGCCTGTTCCTGCTTTTAATGTTATTAATGGTGGTTCACATGCTGGTAACAAATTGGCAATGCAAGAATTCATGATTTTGCCAACTGGTGCTAAATCATTCCAGGAAGCCATGAAGATTGGTTCAGAGGTTTATCATACTTTGAAATCCGTAATTAAGAAGCGTTACGGTCAGGATGCTACTAATGTTGGTGATGAAGGTGGTTTCGCTCCGAATATTCAGGATAACAAGGAAGGTTTGGAATTGTTGAAACAAGCAATTGCTGAAGCTGGTTACACTGACAAGATCAAGATTGCTATGGATTGTGCTGCTTCTGAGTTCTATAAGGAAGATGCTAAACAGTATGATTTGGATTTCAAGAATGCAAACTCTGACAAGAGTAAATGGTTGTCTGGTGATAAAATGGTTGAGTTATACAAGAGTTTCATCAATGACTACCCAATTGTCTCCATTGAAGATCCTTTTGATCAAGACGACTGGGCACACTGGTCCAAGTTGACTACTTCAACTCCTATCCAGATTGTTGGTGATGATCTGACTGTTACTAATCCAAAGAGAATTAAGGATGCTATTCAACAGAAGGCATGCTCTGGTTTGCTTTTGAAGGTAAATCAAATTGGTTCTGTTACAGAATCCATCAAGGCTGCTTTGATGGCAAAATCTGATGGTTGGGGTGTCATGGTCTCTCACAGATCTGGTGAAACAGAAGATACCTTCATTGCTGATTTGGTTGTTGGTTTGGGCTCTGGTCAAATCAAGACTGGTGCTCCATGCAGATCTGAAAGATTGGCAAAATATAATCAATTGCTGAGAATTGAAGAAGAATTGGGAGCTGATGCAGTTTACGCTGGTGAGAATTTCAGACATCCAAAGATCTAAATCTAACGCCTAAATAAGTAAAAACCAAAAAAACAACTGAATTTTTTATTTACTTCACTTTGACGTAATTCGCTGGGAAATGACCTTGTTTCCCATTCAACTGACCAAACCACCAGTCATTCTGAGAATCTGTCTTCTTGAGAATGAGTATCACATCCCCTTTCATAAAGGATAGATCTTCTGGTCTTTCTCCAGCGAAATCATACAATGCTACTGCAGTCGTTGAACGTGGCGGTAGAGATGGCTTTCCAGATCCAGTAGGCGCATACGCTGGAGGCGGTTGTTGTGCAGAAGCTGCAGCCGCTGTCGCATTACCAGCATAGACTTCAGCTCCACGATAATTGTCACCATATGGAAATGATTCTCCTATCGGTGATATTGGAGAAGTAGTTCCAGCTCTTTGATCTAATGCCTTGTAGAGATCCGTAGAAGCTGTAGGCCTCTCTACTGATCCTGAGAGTATTTCCTTTGCAGAGACTTTCCTATGATAGAATCGATTGTTTGCGTCCTTTCTTTCGACAATTACTGTTCCCTCCAGTGAAACACCAGCAAATAGTCCCTTAGTTTTTGAGTAAGAATAAATCGCAGCAGCATTCTTCAGAGTACCTGCAGCTTCTGCATTACGACCAATAGGACCAGCTGAAATCGAAACATTTGCTCCCAAAGTAAAATTGCCACCATGACTGAAAGCTTTAACAGAATCCGTAGTATTCAGAATAAAAACAAAATCCGTTAATTCTCCACCAATTTGGCCACCAACACCGACACCCGTTATGGCGATCGCAGAAGGAGCACTCCAAGATCCATCAGGAAGTCTCGCTACAACCAAACCAGAGCCAAGTCGAACAGACCAAATGAAACCACCTTTTAAGACTGTGATAATCGCTAAGCCTTTAGCCTTTTGAATGAGATCAGGTGGAATTATGGAGTCTGGCGTATTCTTTGAAGGATCTGGCTTGATGAATGATTTCAGTGTTCTAGCAGCCTTCTTGCATTCCTACAGAAAGAACAAAGTATTATGACGTCATCCCTTAATAAGGCGATTCTTACTTGTTCTAAACTCTCTGGCAAAGGATTATTCATTGTCCGAAGTTTCAGGGGTGTGATTGTTGAGAATCGAACAGGAACGATTCAAGTCACGCTCCGGATGAATGAAACACGATCATGCGTACTGTGGCAGTTCCGCATACTTCGAAGTCATGAAGTTACAAGTGCTTCGAATATTACACTCGGTTTGCTCCGGCAGCCGCTTTTATTTGCAAAGTTCCGGAATGGATTTACAATATCAGCCTTTGAATGAGAAGGCCCAGACGCTGAAGGGATTAATTAAACATTCTGTTGTGCCTGCGATCTCTGGATATGTCGCATGCTTAATAGTTCTCTACTGTGCACACTTCTTTCTGATAAGCTCAGACGAATTAACACCTTCAAGCGATCCACATTTTATTACGGGAGCAACAGATCCTTTTAACCCATTGAAGTGTCAAAGACCTCCTACAGACTGTTGGGATTCTTACATGAAGAAGGGAGGATATTCCTGTGTCAAAGTTAAGCAAGATACTCTATTGCGTAATCAGTTTCTGTTGAAAGCTGGTGAGCGTTCCTGTTACAAGGCAGTTTACTACAATTTGGAGAGGACCACTTTCATAATTGCGTCTATTTTTATCTTCTGGGCCATTCTGGTTTTCAAGGCTGTTGAAAGGATTGCGTCAGCTTTGTTTGTTGGGAAGCTTCGGTACAGTTTCACAGTCGCGATTCTGTTCAATATGTGGTCATTGTGGTATTCCAGTTCAATTCTTATTCACTACTTCAATGATGCGTTTTATGAATTCTTTTACTCGCAGTTATACTTCTCATTGAGTGATCTTGTCGTGTTCATATGTGGAACTTATCTTTTGGTTCAAAAGACAACATTACCAATTGAGATATTGTCCGTTTGTTTGGGTATCAATGCTTTTCATATAATTGAATTGTTGCTTGATGAACATTTCCTTATATTTAATCCGAACTTTGGTCTTGTGCTCAGGAACTTGGCTCTTTTCTTTGCAGACTTCTTGTTCATCGTTTCAGTATGGTCACTGAAGACTTTCAAGCACGCTTTCTTGTACTCGAAACGGAAGATTCTGTATACAATTCTAGGATCTATCGTTTTCAACTTTACGGTGTTCAGATTATTGTTTGCTGACCATGCTTCCTTTGCCGCAACCAAAGATGATTGATTGAGTGTTGGTGTGATCGATAATGTAACATCACACGTCGTAGTGGAACCTCGTGTCATAAAGTTCTTTCTTTTCAATATAATGAAATACCATATCACTATACTTGGCGTATTCATGTTTTTATCAGGTGGCGTTTGTGCTCCTTCTGTGAAATCTGCTCCACCTGGGCTTGGCACTATGAAACAGCCATCATTGAGAGCATCGAGTCAATCTCTTCCGAAAAGGCCAATGATACCTTCAGTATCTGCTTCTATGAAGTCTCTTGGTAATCTAGCAAATGCTGGTCGTGCGAATACAGCTCAACTGGATAGATATGTCATGAAACATCTCCTTCTGGTTAAGAAGATGCAAGAAGCTGGAGCATCACCGTCTCGTTTACAAAGAGCAAACGTCGAGTTACAAAAGGCCAATGAACTAAGAAAGAATCACGGAAACATAGCCAATTGGAAAGGCTGGACTGGTGTAGCAGCTGCCACAGGAATCGGAGTAGCAGCAGGTGTACCTATCGGACAGGCGATAGTCACTGCACTCTCACCATCAGCTTCCCCAGAAACAACCACTGAATAGCGAACTGAATATATTATCGTGTTTCAGTTAAATGACTGTTACTTTCGCGACACACTTGAAACAAGCCATTTCATTGCACCAACACATTCCAATAGAGAAAACTATTCTATTTACCGGATACCAATTGCCCCATGAAGATGAACTCATGTGTAACAACATCCTAACATTCAATACCTTCACTCAAATGTACGAAGCAATAATAACAAGATTATACATTCTGACATTACCATACTCTCAAGCTTGTGGGGACGAAGATATGCCTGACTTAATGATCATAAATCTGTCATATCCGTTTCAAGATTCTGCGCAATTTGCCCAAAAGCTGGGGCAGATTGAAACTCTAACAAAGTTCATACTGCAAAAGGACACCAAGCAACTATTCATCATAAGAGAATAAATTTATTATTATTTCTTCTCTGTTAAAGTCTTCTTAACAAATAGTTTGTTGAAACCCCACGACGCATACGGCTGAACAAACGAAACTGCGACTGATCCAACCTTTTGCACAAAGCCAGGAACAGGCACAACCAATTTCTTGTCGTAATCACCAACAGCGACATCCAAGGAAACAGCGACAGGTTCCAAGTCAACGATGAAGCGGAAAACTTTTGGTGAAGAGACTTCAAAGTGAATCTTTGCAGTGTCGACTGCTGCTTGGGCTTGAGCTTTAATCTGTTGAGAATCTTTTGATGGCATCCTTTGGAATGTTAATTTTTCAAACATAAAAGAGTGAAAAGGAAACCTTGAAATTCGTTGATGTTGAAAAAACCCCATGGGCCGTTTTGCATTCGGAGTTGAGACGCAATTTGCCCCGTCGCTCGTTTGGAATTTTCACGCTGTTGCGGAGATGATCTCGCCATGATTTGTTCTCCACGTGGTTTGAAGTGAAAATTCATGCGCATTAAGAAATTTATTGATGATCGAAAGACTCATAAGGTCAGAACTTCTGCTGAGCTCTTGCCTATACCATATCCAACAGATCCAGCCAACAACCCAGCTCCAACCACTGCCAATGATGCCTTACCAAATCCAATACGGCCATGGTTCAAAGTATTTGTTCTAGACTGTCTGTATTCTGACGCGGCCTTCTTGAGCTCGCTTTTTGATGCGCCTTGTTGTTTCAGCTTTTGATACCTTTCCAACTTCTTCAGTTCATCTTGTTGTAACTGAACAGATTGTGATACTTTACCTTTCGCGTCTGCAGTAGATTTAGAGGCTTCTTGAGCAGTTTTTGATGGCGCTTTGTTTAGGTTCTCCTTGTTTGAAGCTGCACTAGTGCTTTTATCATTCTTGTCGCCTTCTGGGGTTGGTGCAGCAAACAACGATGTTGATACTAAGCTAAGGATGAGGATAGCGTATAATGATAGCTTCATTCTGATACTTTAAAAAAATAAGTCTGCTATAATTGCAAATTGATCAAACCACGCGGTATGTGAACACGATGTTACACAGGTTGCCGCAAGACGGATCAAGACAAGACAAGACAAGCTTTTTTCAACAATGAATGTTGCATATTGATATTACTAAAAAATCGCTCTTTTCCGTAATCTATCCCTCTGCTGAGATGTTCTACAGATCATCATTACTCTTTTGGGCTGCAGCTCTTTCTCCTTGAAACGTCTGCCATGCTAGCATGTTTCTTTGGAGTGACTGT
>JALGPX010000149.1:0-22641 GCA_023515795.1 Amoeboaphelidium occidentale | reverse complement strand
GGTGAGCTCTGAATGTTCTCTTGACTGACCCGGTCTCGATATCTTTCTCAACAACATCAGTGAATACGTTAAGCAACATGGATTCTCCGTACGTTGCCACTGAAAATACATTCGATGCAGCGTCCTGGCGCAGGAAACTTTTCTCATGATCTAAACATGCCGCAAATTAGCAAAGACAGGTTATAGTAAGGAACTTCGTTAAAACTTGAAGTTTCATTTGCTAGTTTCAAAGTTGAAACAGGTTGTGAATTGCCAACAAACGGGGAAAGATCAACGCAATGAGACATAATAATATATTCATTACTAAACGATTTAAAAAGCACATTCAGTTCCATGGTGATCTTCCATTAGCAACTTCATAAATAACAGATGCCCAAGAGTAAATATCAAATTTTTCGAAGTCAATTCTCTCCAAGGATTGGCGCTTGAAATAGTTAAATGCCTCGGGGGATGCGTAGTGAACTGATAAACCTCTAAGGTTGATAATTTTAAAGAGCTTTGAGCTAACAATCCTGTCTGATAGAATCTTTGTTATACCAAAATCTGTCAAGAAACAGTCTGGCCTCTCATTAACGTACTCGATTAACACATTTTGCGTCTTGATATCACAGTGAGCCAAGTAATGTGTATGCATGACACGAAGGGCATGAGCAATATCAGTGACAATTTTCAGTAAAACCTTCTGATTGATTTTGTTTTGGCGACGCCACTCGTATAGAGAACCAGCGGGGTAATACTTCAAAATCATAGCGAACGGTTTCTCGGTATAACCAATTATTCTGCAGAAATTTGAAAAAGTACCAAGCATAATCATGATTCCAACTTCTTGATAAAAAGCCTCTGTGCTGGCCTTGTTTTTTATGAATACTACCTTCTGAATAACAAATTCGCCGTCCTTCTTGATCAATCCTTGATCCATGAGCTTTGCGAGATATAACTCCCCGCCACCGCCAACAGCAATCTTCTTGACAGGCAGAATCATTTCAGGATGAAGTAAGTAAGCGGCATGTTTGGATATTCCCATGATTGAATTTACAACCGTTTCCATATTCGTAACAACAGAACTTGAAGCATCATTAGTCGACATTTTGGTCTCAACCTGATGGCTGTGTACAAACTTAGTGTATCGAAAGCTGTAAACAGCAGCAATCACACTAATGACGGCGACCACCAAAACTCCGACGATCATGATGAGATTTTGAACATTCTTTTCATTCCGCATTGATGCTGTTTGAATTTTCTTTAGTATTTTACGTTGAGTCTTAAGAAACCCAGTGCTCGTAGTCATCGGAGCAGCATCAATTTCAGGAAAGATCGGTTTGAACATGAACACTGAGAAATCGTCGCTTCCTACGAACAAAGATTGGTTGTGGCAGGTAATTGCGGTGACAGCTTTTGATGGTCCAAAATAAGCTTCTTCATGAACGCCAGTTTGTATGTTCCATCGTCTTGTTGTAGTGTCCAACCCACCAGAAAATAAAACTGTATAGCAGATGGCCAAGCAACTTACAGGACCAAGATGACCAAGAGCCCTGGTGGAATACCTTTTCAGTTCTTGCACAACTTGTTTAGATTCAAGTGACCAATGAATAATTGTTTTGTCATCCGAAGCTGAAAAGAGCGAATCTTCGTTGAGTAGTAATGCATTAATCTGCGAAGTGTGTTTTTTCAGAGTAAACGACGATTGGAGAGTTATTAAGTCCCAGCCCAATATTGTCCCAACCTTGGTTCCGGCCATGATATGTTTCTCGGAAGCGCTTATACAAACTATCGGAACGGAAGACGTGATGGTCTTTGTGGAGTCCTGCGATCTGTTTAAATAAAATAGCAGAATTTCAAAATTTCCATTAACTACTGCAATTCCTTGCTTTAAGTGAATTAAGCTGTGATATGAAGAAGAATCAGATTCTGAAACGACCGTATTCCCCATTCCATTGTCTAGCGCGTATTTTAAGATCAAACCGTCCATCCCAGCGGAGTAAAGATTGTTATTATACACAAGTAAAGACGAAACGGCCTTCCTGTGCAAATTAAGAGATAATTGCAGCATGGCGCCATGAATTTCAAATGCGTTCATCGCTCCGTTCTTGTTGCCAACAAACAAAACATCCCCAAACGCAACCAAAGATGTAACAGATGCATTTCGATTTTCAAAAGAAAATGCAACTCTGCGAGACAACATGTTCCACTTTTTTGCCGAACCATCAAAGCTAGCTGAATAAAGATTTCCTGCTGTGTCAAAGTCAAGTGCAACGACACCATCTAGATGGCCTTGATATGTTTCAAGGACGCTCAAAGAGCTGAAATCTCTTACTCGAATAGTACTATCTGCGTGACCGCTGTAAAGAAGCTCTCTTTTTGCTACTATGGTTATGCAACTGATAGTCTCTAAAAATTAAAAGAA
Organism: Amoeboaphelidium occidentale; assembly: GCA_023515795.1. Lineage (NCBI taxonomy): Eukaryota > Fungi > Aphelidiomycota > Aphelidea > Amoeboaphelidium > Amoeboaphelidium occidentale. Next base: position 20,237 of record JALGPX010000149.1, on the reverse strand, counting down.
CCTTAAATTTTAATTACCTCGTTCAGATCCAAGAGCTGATCCAGTAGTAATATCAAATCTCACAATACCATACGAGCCAGCAACTATTGAATTTTCAAAAAGTAAGATTGAAAACAATGTGCTATGATCTACAATGTTACAGTTTACATGAAAATTTACATGTTATCGTTTTAGTATTTTGTAGTAAAGTCCTAGACCATTCTTTTATGGTTTTGTCAAATGAACTGGAATAAATATAATTTTCATTCATTTGCAAGGAACTAACAGAATTTGTATGACCAGTTAATTCATGTTCGGTAATGCCGCTGGATATGCTCCAGATTCTAACACTTAAATCATTGCTCCCTGAATAAAGTTTGAGATCATCTGCTATTATGGCAATCACGGATTTTGCATGGCCTAAGAAGTTAAACAAGTTGTTGATCATTAACTTACCATGAAATGATTTCTCTTGCAGCAAGGTTAAGAGGTTCCATTGCAATATTAGTCTATCAGAACTTCCAGAAAATAACGAGTTCTTGTAAACAAAAAGGCAATTGACTGGACCTACATGAGCCAACATAAATGCAGTGGGCGCAAGATAATTGGCAGAAGCATCCCAAACAAGAATGCTCGAATCATCACCGCCTGTGATAACGAAATTATTCCAAAAGACAACAGACCAAAGTTTCTTGGATAATCCACGAAAAGTGAACATACGATTCCCTGATGTTGCGTTCCATTTGATGACTGTTGCGTCGTTAGATCCTGAAAGTAACAATCCGTCACTATGTGCTAAACATCTAATAATATTGGTGTGAGCATTAGGGAGCTCCTGAATTATCTGCCAGCTTTCAATGTCCCATTTAATTATCTTGAAATCGCTTCCGCCTGAGTACAATATATTGTCGACCAATAGCAAGGTATGCACTTCATCAGAGTGCCCTGTCAGAGTCCTGAGTTTGTCACCGTTTAATGGATTCCAACAGATGATATTCGTATCAGCTGAGCCTGAGAAGAGATAGTTTTCCCGTAGTTGAAGGGCAAAAACGGAATTAGGATGCCCTATGAAAGAATGCATGTATGCACCAGTGGTGGAGTCAATTTTAACCAGATTGTCTACTCTCCTCAGGCTGACTATCAGAAAGTCGTCTTGAACAACCATTGTATTAACAGGAACATTCTGTTCTAGGAAATTTAGTCTTATCTGTTGCAAAACTCCTACCAAATACAAAGATCTTGCCAGTGATCTTATCGACTTTACGAATTCGTTTATCAGACCCACCAGCGTAAAGATAGTCATTGTGAAGTACAACGACTTCCACTCGAGTGTCTAATGACCCTAGCCAAATCCTCTTGATTACAGAACCAGTGACCAAATCCCACATTATGATCATATCATCCCAACCTGAGCTGATCATTTTGTTATCACTTATAACCATGAATGCATTAACTTGGCCGGAATGTGCCCTAAATGTTCTTTTTATTGCGCCGGTATTAAGGTCTTTTTGGACGATGTCGCTTGAGGCGGTTAGAAGTAGTGAGCCTTCGTAGATGCTGATCGCTGCCACATTCGATGAACCGTCTTGTAACAAATAACTTCTCAGGTGCTCTAAGCTTGAAACAGAAGCCTGCAGCAATACTAGTCCAATTGTAAGCAAAAGTTTGCGTTGAAGCATTTTTGAACTGGATGAAACAACTCGATTCTTCATTCCCTAAAGCGTCCAAGTTTTATTGATTTCATTGAGTTTCTTCCCTCTTATCAAAGAACTCACCTGGTTCTGTCATTTGTGGTGTATTTACACCGAACTTCTTCAATTCTGAGATATCTCTCGATTTCATGGCACGATTCTTCATCATAGCAGCCTGAATGCTCTTCGTTGGTTTCTTGAGTCCGAGCTCACATTCTCTCATGGAGCATATTTCTCTATCATTAGTTCTTTTACTTGAGTCATAGATCCCTTGTTTCTTGGCGACCTCCCAGACTTTGTCGAGTGGAGCGGCTTCTCTTATGAGTTCAAAAATTCCTTTCTCGGCCAAACCAAACGATGAGCGGTGCAATGCAGACCACATCATCGACTTCAGTTGATTACCAACAAGAGCTCCAAAAGTAACGGGTATCGTGTTAAATGATAGTTCCGTCAATGCGTGACCAATTTTCATACGCGCTTCAGAGTATGCTGGAAGAACTTGAACCAAATCTTCCCGATGCAAATCCAAGAGCTCATCAAGAACTTTGGCGTCTTCAAGTGCCATGTTCATTCCCATACCCATGCTAGGACTGGTCGCATGAGCTGCGTCTCCCAACAAAATTGCAGAGCCCAAACTTACAGGAACATGATATGGGCGGCAAAGAACTTGCTGTGGGCGATACCAGTAACTTGATGTAAATTGTTTGCAATCTTTAATTGAAAACTCCAGATTTCTTAATTCTTTGACATTGCGGACAGCGTGCTTAATGTGCTTATTCAAGTACACACAAAGCTGATCTGGGTCGTTTCTCCAAATCTCTTCGTCAACAACACTGTTGTCGTTTGTTGTGAAAAGGACATTCATTGATCCCTCTGGACCTGGCATGAACATAATCATCATTCCCTTGATACCGCCGGGAATGCCTAACATGACATCGTTAGCAAAACCTTCTGGAGCCTGCATGAAGATGGACTTGATGAACATGAAAATTGACCCTTGCTGGCCCTCAAATTCCGGCAACTTCGTGAACAGCGAGTTGCGCACCATTGAGCGAGCGCCATCAGCACCAACAAGCAAATCGTAATGAATTGAACCCAGTTCACCATCTTTCTCGTATCTAACAATTTGCCTTTTGCCATCAACATAAATGATGTTGGTACTAAACTTCACGTCGAATTTATCACCAACACTAGAAGATAGCCGAAACAGGTACTCAGTTAGCAGCTGCACCATGTAATTTCTGTCAACAACTTGATTTTCCATCTCATCTTCGACCTTTCTGCCAAACATCACCATTATCGCCTTTTGCAATTTGATTGCAGCGGGCTTTACGTGTTCTAGTAAACCAGGAACGCGATTTAAAGCATCTTCGCCAATTCTGTTCAACCCGATAGCCCAACTCTTCTTTGATGATACGGCAACAGAAGACAAATCAGAATCCTTCTCAACAAGGGTGACCTTCCAACCGCGGTTTACAAAATTGATAGCTGACAAAAGACCACCTGGTCCAGCTCCGACAATAACAACGTGCTTGGCTAAAGTAACTGTCATCAGAAATACTGAAAATATCAAAGTCAAATGCATAAAAAGGAGTTACTAAACTGTTGATCTCCTGCAAAGTCTCAATTACGATCACCCTGACGATCCCGCATGTTTCAGCTGTGATACAGATTCTTAGCGGAATGATCAAATATACGATATTTGAGTCAATAGTAGCTGCGCTGTGTCTAAAAGAATTGTCAAAGTTATGTCTCTTTGACTTATGGAGTTGTTTGGGGGAAAGGCCCGACTGTTGTGATTGTGTTTGCGTTTCGATCTCATCATTCAGCATGGCATTCTCAAGAATTGGCAGATTATGGAGCCACATCGGTCGAACGAATGCAAAAGTGTGGATACTTTTGATTTCTGTTGCAATTCATTTTCAGTTATTCTTTTTCGAATTTGGAAAATCCTACTCTGGTCAACCTGGTTGCTCGACTGGATGGGGTTCTCTGTTTACAAGTAAGTTTCAAGCTGTCCAAGGTCCAGGTTACATTTGGAAACTTGGTCGATCGTCACCTATCTATGAATTGTACAATAATTCAGTTGGTCCTAGTGAATCTCACTCAAATGATCTGAAACCATTCGAATACCGGTTTGAACAGGAGCGAGGGCAGTGCAAGTTCAGTTGTCGCTGTAGGCACATTTACCAAAAGGATAAAATCACATGTGATATTGACCAGGAACAGTTTTACTTGAAACGTCATGATCAGTTCATCTGTCCTCAGAATTTTCGGAACATTGCAGACTGGGTGTTTCGGTGGGATCAACAACATCATGCCGAAGACTTTGATGTACCTGCATATGATAAAATAGTGGATTGTCTTCCTTATGGTGCTATTATATATGTTGTTGGTTGGCACATTGATGCATTCTTTGCTGATGTATATCCATTGATCAAGAAGCCGTTCATCCTGATAACTGGAGACTGTACAATTGACTTTCCACATGATCGCCATCTTAAGTATGTTTCTGAGTCTGACCAGAAGATCATCCATTGGTTTGCTCAGAATGCCAGACACTTGCACAATAGTCCAGAGTACCGATACTCTGTTATTCCAACTGGGATCAATTGTCATGAGCACGGAGATGCGCTATACAAGCTGAGACATTTTTTTTCACAAGAGAATCTAGAGCCACTTAACTTTTTTGATGGAATTGACAAGTATATGGAGAAGAATGAGATCTACTCTCAAACAAGGAAGATCCTGCAAGATGTTGATCTGCTCCAATACAGTCAGTTCGAGAATTTGGTGGCTCCAGTACACAGGCGCCTTGTTGATAGTTGGGCATCTAATGATTTCGAAGACCCTTTGGTGAGGTTTCCTCATGCTCCGTATTCCAGTTTAGCTATTCTAAACTTTGATCCATCAACTGACCCTACAGGTGGAAGGAAAAAGCTATGGGATTATGCATGCTCGGTTTCTAACTCCTCTGAATGGTCAGAATTTTCTGTTTGTTTCGGAAAAGACAAGGGAGTTTCAGCTTATATCAACTCAATGTCAGATATTTACCTGAGAAATATGAAGTATAACTTCTGGGCGTCTCCACCAGGTCTTGGAGTTGATACTCATAGAACTTGGGAGGCCCTTTATCTAGGTAGAATCCCCATCATACTTTCATCTAGAATTGATGTCCTATTTCAAGATTTACCTGTCCTTATTGTCAAAGACTGGTCAGAACTTACCACTCAGAAAATCCTTAGTGAGTATAAACGCATAATGACCAAATGGGCCAAGGGAGAATTCAAGTTTGAGAAGATGTACATGAGTTACTGGGAACACAAAATTTTGTCCCTATCTGCATATAGAAGCGATGCAAATCTTTCATCAATTCAATTGCACAACAATTATAGGCCTCGAAGGTGCTGGTCGCCTCGTCATTTCATCTCAGATGATCTCGAGTAGTCTTCACGGCAAAATAGGCGCCGCCAGAACGATTTTTAAAATAAAGGACTTGTTTCATCTTCCTGAGGAGTCCACTTGTTAGTTGCATTGTGGGAAGGTATGAATGCCCCATCGAGCATTAGCTTGAGTACATTACTCCGAAAACGATAATGTTGGCTTTTGTATTGGATATCTTAGATCAGGAGCATTTAAACAGCTACCAGTCTTATCAACACGTCCGAATCCAGCAGATCGTGCTAAGTTGTTAAAACCTCCATCTAATTCCAAAGAGGTCTGAAAACCAAAAGATTGCAAGCAGAAATGTATGTGATATAAATAAATCAAACGCAAGTTTGAGTCAACGGTTGCTTAGGAAGCAGCAGTCTTTTTAGTGATACGGATGGATCAAAACGGTGGAAATGAGTTGAAGGTCACAGGATCAACTTCGACTTCAAACATACGGTCAAGTGTACCTATTCAGTCGAAAGATTCTGGAAAAGATTCTCGTATAGGCAGCTCAAGGTCTGAGCGAAGTTCGATAAGCTTAAAGTCTCAAACGAGAAACTCTACCGCTGGATCAGCAGTCACACCAGAGATGGAAGAAGATGGAAGGAGGTCTACTTCAGAACCTCTGAATAACAAAAAGCTCAATGTATCGATATCTTTGGTGAAATCTGAGAGAGATGTTGGCATAAAGTTCTCTGAGAATCTTGTTGGAAAGACTGAGACAATCAGTAGCAACTTCTCTGGTGGTGCTGTAGAGCAGTCTACGACATCGAACGGTACTGGATCTTCTTTGAACGGCCAAGCGTCTGGAACACTTTCTAGAGGAAAATCGCCGATGTTCCGTCCCATGAACACAGTTCTGAGGGCAAGAGACTCACCATACACTGATCGCCGAAGATCAGTAGCACATCCATACTCTCGAGGCAATTTTGCTTTCGATTCGACCAATTCTAGTAGTTCCAAAATGAAGCACGCATCGATATCGTTTCATGGTGTATTCAGCAGACTCATAATGTCGATTCGTCTATTTGTGGATCAGCGTTTAGGGATGCAGAAGCAATTCGAGGATCCCGTATTATACCAGAATTATCTAGATAGTATGATACAACAGTCGAAACCGGGATGGATGCTTATGGACTTGCTTGTCATTGCGGGATACGCAGCTGCTGGAATCACGTTGATGTCGAGTACACAAATGAGAATGTTTGTTTTTGGTTTTGACTTGAACGAACCAGAGAAGATAGCTTTATACCTGATACCGTGGTATTTATTGATGATATCATTTATCGTCGATTTCATAGTCCTCAAATTGAGCAACTCAACTAGTCTCATACACAGTTCAAAATATGTTGCATTGATTTGCTTCGGGTTAATGGGCGGTATTCAGACTATACTAGGCGCGACCATCTTTCAAAAAGGCATGAGTTATGCGTTTTTTACGCTCTTGTTTTCAACCCCTGGATTTCCAATTAAGAATATCATGTATCTTGGAATCAGCATAGCTTTATTTGATTTCATTGCTCTTGTGGCCTCCGTTTATACCAATTATTCCATAAGCGGATCCTTTAACGATTGCAAATCTCCTTTGAGCAACGTTACTGTTGGATGTGGTGCTAGTATTGCAGCGTATGTTCTCGTTTCCATCACGATACATCTTATTGGCCTCGCGGTCTGTTTCGGATACGATCAGCATAACAAGCACATGTATCTCAAATCAGTGGAAATACAGAAAGAAACTGAACGATATCAAAAATCGGCCGAAGAAGCAGAAAGGATCGCCATTTCAGTGTTACCTCGAAAAGTTTGGGAGGATTTAAGAGGAAGTCAGCGCGGTCCTTACAGAATAACATCAATATTTCATGAAGGCACCATTATTCATTACTACGATAAAGTGACGATTCTTTTTGGAGATATTGTCGGGTTTACTCAACTGTCCTCAAAGTTGTCTGCATCAACTCTTGTTAGATGGCTCGATTCGATATTTACACAATTCGATGATGTTGTGGATGAATTCGGATTAGAAAAGATTAAAACTATTGGGGATTGCTACATGGTGTGTGCTGGTATTCCAAACCAAGTTGATAAGCCTGAAATCAAAATGATTCTGGCTGCTCAAAAGATGGTTAGTATAGTGGAAAGAGCCAGTGAATTGAAGGGAGGCAGATTGAAGATTAGGATCGGAATCCATTCCGGCAAAGCTTGGGGTGGAATATTAGGAGAGCAGAAGTTGATTTACGATGTTTGGTCTGATGATGTTACGCTTGCTTCATCCATGGAAAACTCTGGAAAGCCTGGAATGATCCATGTATCAGAAGTTACATATGAAAGAACTAAGGACGAATGTATCTATGAACAGGGTCCCGATTTTGAGTCTGAACATGTTAAACTTAAGACATTTTTTCTGAAAGAGGTAAAGTTGGCTGGTAAGGAATTAGAGGCAGCTTCATTTGTCAAGCCTCGGATTTCAAGAGGCTCAAGAGCTCTGAAAAGAGTTTCTACTTTGGATGCTGCAAAGAATAAGGATTCAATTCTGAAGACAAGCGCTTATATTGCACAGAGCATGTCTGATCTATCCTTGAATGCTCGAAAATCTAATCAACTTGATGAAGAAGCGGAGTATGTGATCAACAAGTCAAACATAACTTGGATGAATCAATTCAACGATTATGAACTAGAGAAACAGTTCTTTATGCGAACTTCGAAGAATTCTCCTCCGAAAATGGCTTTACTGATGGCAATACTTTCATCCGTGTCTTTCATGCTAATGATTATCAGCATTGTTGTTCTAGCGAATCCTGCTTCTCCAATAGTTTTAGGAGTATGTATGCTGGGTGAAGTGTTGCTGAGCTATTCTATTCTTACAAACAAACGGTTATTCGATAGGTCTAGTCCGTATCTACTGACCATATTCTCAGTGATTGCAAGCATAGTATGGTCTTTAATGCAGATGGGCATATACTTGGGACATTTGAACTATAGCGTTCTTTCGCCAGAATGGTCAACTTCAATGCATTTCCTTGGAATCTTTTCTCTACTTCTCTTCCAGCGTGTCCCAACGTATATCATTCTTGTTCTAGGTGGCTTGAATTTACTTGTGTATGGATTACTCAATGTTGGAAACTTCTATCCTTACGATTTATACTTGCTATTCTGTCTGATTTTTCCATTTTTAATTATTGTTGTGCGCAGCTATCAGATGGAACGGCGGTTACGGTATGATTTCCTTAATCAACGGGAATTGTTGCGGAGACAAATGAAGACCGATGATTTGCGGGCGAAAGCTATGGAGTTGCTGGATAAGCTTGTGCCGTTAGATGTTGTAGAGCGCTTGAAAGCAAATCCAAACTCTCTTATTGCAGATTTCTATGAAGAAGCAGCTATTATGTTTGCAGAGATCAAGTTTGTAGATCAAGATAACTCACAAAAGACTGATCTGACTAAAGAGCAGATTGAAACATTGCATCACATATATACCATATTTGACAGACTACTGCTGATACATCACGTGGAAAAGATTAAATCGATAGGTAAACCATATGTCTACCATGATACTTATATTTAGGTTTTGTCTACCTGGCAATTGCTTACGGAGAAGCTTTGAGCACTGATGATAGTGTGAAAGATCTTATTCGAGCACCATTCTATCGAAGACTTGCAAATTTCGCTCTCGATATAAAATCCAAAGTAAGGGATTATGCTAATCAGAAGAATCTTGCCATTCAACTAAGGATAGGGATGAATGTTGGACCTATAGCGGCTGGCGTGATAGGAAAAACAAAATTGGCTTATGACGTTTGGGGAGGTAACTTATGCGCGATCTATCGACTCTAATATTTCGTAGATGCTGTTAATGTAGCCAGTAGGATGGGATCTACAAAGAACCAAGACTCTATTCAAGTGACAGAAGCATTCCAAAAACTATTACAAGACGAGTATGTATTAGAAGATAGAGGCATCATGCCAGTCAAAGGTAAAGGAGATATGCGACTATTCTTCCTTACCGGAAAAACTTAATAAATTGTGATTTTGCTTAAACTAAAGAAGCTATCGAACCTAATCATGGCTTAATGGGCTAAATGATAGCAACTCCGACTGATACTGTCGTTTATAGTTACAAACCTCTTCCTTAAACCATCAACTTAAATTAATAACAACCTTAACTTAAGTTCCTTATACCTGATGAAACGGATGTGGCATTCTCCGCTTGCAAAAATTCAAGCCGCTTTTTGCGCAACAGCGGCAAAAGCCGACGATTGATTCTTTGTCTTCATCACAGATTCACCTGGTTAACACAAAATGTCTGAAATTCGCAGGAAATTAGTTATTGTCGGTGACGGTAAGGCTTCCTCAACTTCCATTGGCTCAACTGAAACTGCTTAGGTGCCTGTGGTAAAACTTGTCTTTTGATCGTCTTCAGCAGAGGCACATTCCCTGAGGTCTGCTTCAGCTTCTACAGACCTGATCGTTGTAGGTTTATGTTCCAACTGTATTTGAAAACTATGTTGCTGAAGTCGAAGTCGATGGAAAACGAGTCGAGCTTGCTCTTTGGGATACTGCGGGTAGATCATCTCTCATAACACACATCCAACTGACTCTCTGATTAGGCCAGGAAGATTACGACAGATTGAGGCCATTGAGTTATCCAGACTCACATGTTATTCTCATTTGTTTCGCTGTCGATTCACCTGATTCTCTGGACAACGTTCAAGAGAAGTGGATATCCGAAGTCTTGCATTTCTGCGCTGGATTGCCTATTCTATTGGTCGCATGTAAGAAAGATTTGCGTAACGATCCAAGAACTATAGAAGAATTAAAGAAGACTGGGCAGAATCCTGTCTCTTATGAAGAAGGCTTAGCTGTTGCTCAGAAGATTGGTGCTTACAAGTACTTGGAATGTAGCGCAAAGACACAGGAAGGTGTCAAGGAAGTGTTTGAACATGCCACCAGAGCAGCATTGTTGGCAAAGACCAAGAAGAAGAAGGGATGTTTATTGATTTGAATAAAGGTCGGCTGGAATGTGTGATATGATCGTCTAGATAGTTTTTAAGTTTGCTCTCCTGATGGATTCGATTTCTTGTTCAGAGAATATCATCTGAGCACGGAATAATTCCACTACTTTAGATTTTGTCAGAACTGAGGATTTGGCGTATTGTTTCAAGTAGCTTTTGGTCATTGATTGCATCTCTGAGCAATCAAGGTGTTTCAGACTATGTGCTCTAAGAATAAGACTAGTAATGCAGTCTGGTTCAGTCTCCTCATCAGATTTAGAGTCCAGAGATATGCTGCCTGTGTTCGTGATCTTGTTGCAGGCGATCAGGGAAACTGTAGCAAGATTTGGAAGCGATGCCAGTTCAAACACGGTCTTCTCCGTTATTGAAGTGAATGATAAGTCAATTTCGCTGATTTGACGGCAATTTTGCAGTATCGGTAGTACATCTTCATCGCTCAAGAAATCTTGGCCACCAAGAACCAAATGCGTCAAATTCTTGTTTTGTGAAAGATGGCTCAAACACTCTGAAGACAAGTTAGAAGTAATACCGCTGTATCTTCTACTTGATGAACCAAAGAGGAACTGCTCGATACGATGGTTGTGTTTCAGAATTTCCGCCATCACGTCTGATGTTGCGCCGGTTGCAGTCAGATCCAGCGATCTCAATGGTTGTTGAACCAGATTCAATAATCCATCATCTTGAAGAGAGGTGCAGCATCGAGCAGATATGATCTCTAGTGACGAGAAACGTTTTATGATCGATGAGAATGTGGGGCAATCCAATTTTGAATTGCAGTCCAATACAAGTCTTCGCATGGAGGAAGATACCGAGTTGATTGAATAACCTTCAGTGAAGTGTTTGCTTGAAACGTTGCAGTTTTCTAAACATACAGATTCAAGCTTTGTAAGACCAGAGAACACGTCCATAAGACCATCCAATTTGCTTTCAAAGCTCGAGCCCCTCATATCAATGGATCTCAATTGCGGACAGAAGGTCAATGAATCTCTTAAGGATTCTAATTGCGGAGTGAACACAACGTATTTCAATGTCAGATCGCGTAAGTTTGGACATAACTTGATCATTGCACAAGCTGTTTCAAGTCTGATACCATCGACTACCGAGAATTCCAGCTTCTTGACATACTTTGTGTAACTTGAGAATGAGGTTGGAACGTGTTCTTCCGTCTTGAACTTAGGATTCTTCCACAATAATGGTGATGTCAATAAATTCCACGCCTTTGAGACCAGAACACAAGAGTACAATGTCTTGGTTCTATCCCTGTTATCAAAGTTATCAACATGCTCCAAAACTTGTAGTATAATCTCGACTGGAAGCATCTGTTCGAAGAAAACGAAGGCATCGAATCCGTGAATACTGTAGTTGCTAAACTTGAACAGACCAATCTACCTTCTTATCATACTAAGGAAACCTTAATCGATAACGTCTACCCTCACCAAGCCCTCTTTTCCACGATATCCTTTCTTTCCCGGCTGATTTTGCCACGCTGGAATCTCTCGCGAAATCTCTGATTGATGTGACAAATGGAATTCGATCAACGAGATCTTGATGTAACGCCGCATGTTACGATCACTACAAAAACGGCTAAACGATTTTCTTTATTTTCTCAGTTTATAGAGTATTATCGTTATGTCCTTGTTTGCAGATGATCTTTCAACTACTTCCAAACCACACGACACTAACAAACACGAACCTGGTACTGGCTCTTCTCCAACTAAACAAGATGATTCTCCCTTCTTCAGCTTATTAGGTGATCACCATGGTCTTTTCGGAATGCAGCAAATGGATCTTCCTAGTGATCTAATGGCATCTCTTGATAATTCACAAGGTTTCAAGACACCCGAAGTGTTTCGTGCACCAAATAGTCATCCATCTCCAAAAGTCAATTCCAATATTTTACTCTCTCCTGTTATGAATTCAGATGGTTCAGCAAATTCATTCATGAAGAATCAACCAGACTTTGCGCTATCTGGCTCTCCTCTGTTTGGTTTCAATATGGACTCCATTTTCAAAACACCTCTACAATCAGTCCCAAACTCAGCACAACCGACACCTGGTCACAGTCGTCAAAGTTCTTTCTCATTACATGATGGATATCTTGGTACTTCTTCATTTCCATCACCAACTCTTGCAAGACTTGGTTCGCTCACTGTTAACACTACACCTTCACACTCCAGAAAGAACTCCTTTGATAGCGTTGGATCCTCTCCGTTCTCTGCATTTCCACAAACTGCAACAACACCTGTTACTCCATTTTCACCTTTGACGCCATTCAGTGTTCGCAAAGGTTTGGGTATTGATGAATTGAAAACCATGTTCATGATCAGTGCACAGCATGCCAACGTTACGCGTGGTCGAAGAGATTTGGCTGTTCTTGCATTAATAATCGACTGTAAATTATCAAGTGGTACCATTGTCAAATTGACTTTGAGTAATGTTAAATCTGTTGTATGCAATGTATTAAAAGGTGGCAGCTGGAATCTAGAAGGACACAAAGTTGAGTGCTCAAGTGCTAGCGGTGTAACAAGCGACTTGACTCTGACTGCATGGACTGCTTGGTGTCTACATCAATGGATTCATCACATTCTGTTTGAATACTCCTGGAAAGACTCTGAAGATATCTGGAGCTTACCATTATTTGTGAATTCAAATACAGTATTTGATCAAGGCCCAGATAATGTATTCAATGAACAACAAGAAATCCCGTCTGAGCCAATTAGAATGCTTAAGAAGATCGCATTGAAGAGAGACGCTATTTCAAAGATCTTTGCGTCTATTAAACAACGATCACACTTGAATGTGAACAAGAATGTTGTCGCAGCTTCTGACTTGACTGCAATTGAACCAGTTTACAAGGACTGGATTTCAATATTAGAGAGGGATTTGATGGAGAGGCAAATGTATAGTAAATAACTGGCCCTTCGCTTCAGGATTAGTTCAAATAAAACCAAATCTTACTTAGAAGAGCGTTACACGAATCGCACGATATCTCGGCTACGCTGGCGGAGACTTAACAAGTAAATATCCATCATAATCACATGTCTTTAACCTTCATTTGCATTCAAATCCAAGAAAACGTGTCTGATATTTCGTGCAGCGTTAATGTCCCTGTTCCAAACAGTTAAGCTATCTGAATTGCAGATTTTAACCGCCCAAAACTTTGTCTGTTTCAACTCATGTGAATAGAAAGAACATAAATCTTAGGATTCCGATGGAGCTAGATATACCCCCTTTAAGAAAGCGCACTTGCACTCCAGCTCGCAGCATGTAGACGCTTGAGCTGGAGCTCTGTATATTAAGACTATCTCAGATTATCATCAAACATAGCGCATCACCATTTCGTATACAAACAATGCAGAAGCATTCGTTGGAAAGCTTCTTATCAGACAAGGTACGAATCCTCTATAGAACCCTCGCCAACCCTGTTTCAGATAAATATCCTTCGCAACCTGAGTTAATTTCGGCGGAGGTTTAGATAAATCACTTGTCATGACTTTGTTCTTCAATACATCAGCAGGGAATGACATTATCCAGAATGTATTCGCTGCCATACCACCAGCAAAAAGATAAACCAGCTGTGGTGCAATATTCATACCATTCAAATAATCCGAATAGTAAGCGTAAGAACTCCATAACACAAAGAAATTGGTCCTGAACAATGCACAACCAGCAAATCCACGCCATAAACCAAATATCCCATTCTGCTTCAGTATGTGTTTGACAACATGAACAGGCCCTTTGAATCGAGACTCGTGTTTGGAACCGTACTGAACTTGTAACTGACCCTTCAAGAGTTCTACGGGTGTTGCAACCAAACTTACAGTCCAGCCTGAGAATAAACCAGCTATCCCATGCTGGAAATAACTTAATTCACCACCACTTGAGTTATAATGCTCTCGTATAAGCTGCTTATAAAATCGCAAAGATCCCAACGAAACAGAATCCATAAGAACCCAACCCATAAGCGGAGGAACTGAGCCTTTGTAGAAACCTCTGATGCCTTCATTCTTGAATGTTTTACCTATACAGTCGATAACTCCATTGAACTTATCCGGAGATGTTTGTAAGCGTATCTTGATAGTGTCCAAAGGATGCCCAACAAACCACTTAGCTACACCGGAACATATTCCAGCCATATATCCTTTCAATTGTTCATTCCTTAGCAGCAGGCTATCATTGGAATACGTCATCGCTGGAGTAATTGTTTGTCCAGAATGACTGGCAGACAGAAATTCAAAAAACGCTGGTGGTTTACGTTATTCAATTTGGGCTTTCTGTTATACGTTCTTTTGACTTCTTCGCGTTCTTCTGTTTATAATTCTTCTGATAAGGACGGTGGCAATGGGAAATACGACTCTTTGGAGTTCCAGTGGGATTCTTGTATACATTTCAGCGACAAAGACGCAGCAGTGTTACCCATAAAGCGATTTGATCGTTGGCGAATGATGATGGAAGTTAACACGATGTTTTATTCTAATTCTTTGCGGTGGTACGACTTAATTGCGCCGTTTGTGCAGGACTTTATGAGTTTATCAGTTGGCAGATTAGATAAGAGTACTTTGCTTCAGTTGGCGATATTATCGAGTAATGCTTACACACTTCCTAATCGTTCTGACTGGATTCCCATTAATGATATGCTGTATTGTAGTTTCGTTAGAAACGGTACATCGCCTAAAGAGAATAACTACAGTTTTCCTCTGATTCTGAACGTATCATATGGTTGGGATCAGCCTGGACTACGCGGTCATATTTTCAAGACGAATGATGATTCCGTTGTAATTGTTGCTGTAAAAGGAACATCTCCTGGGTTTTGGGGCATTGGCGGTGATACTGCGGAGATTGACAGATATCATGACAATTTGTTCTTTTCATGCTGTTGTGCAGCTACTGTACTGAAATCTCCTGTTTGTCCGTGTTACTTGGGTTATAATTCTACTTCTGGTAAGCACATGTGTTCCAGTGAATGTATAAAGAAGTACGCCAAAGAAGAAACATATGTCACGTCTGTTCTTGCTCTTCATGATTATGTAAAATTGGTTTACCCGAATTCTCGAATAATATTCACTGGCCATTCTCTTGGTGGTGCATTAGCCGCAATTACTTCTATTAAAAGAGGAACTGAAGCTGTTTCTATGAATGCTCCGGCTGTGAAACGGTATGCTCGAAATCTCTTTGGTTCAGTTCCAAACGAGAATCCTGTTTTGCATTACGGTACTGCTTATGATCCCATTTTCACTGGCAAATGCAATGGAAGATTCTCGCAATGTTACCTGACAGCTTATGCGATGGACGCTGTAGTACATACAGGAAAGATTTGCACTTTTCCTAAACAAGGTGGAGACTCATGGCTTGATTTGCGATACCACACTATTTCTCAATTTATATCTAAAGTTCTGATGCCGACGCTCAAGATGCCAGAATGCGTTGAACAGAAGGAAGAAGAAGAGTGCTCTACATGGGAGTATCACTAATAAAATCCATCTCTATCTCTGTTTCTAGGTTTTCATAATTTTGTAATCTCAACATAAAAGAATGTCTATTCTCCGTGCACCATTACTCTGTATATACATGTGTAACCTTCATTGCCATAATTATTCTTGATCCTAAATTGTATTCTGTTGACTTGCTCTGAAGACTCAAACAGACTGAATGTTTGCTGTGGAGTTCTATCTGATGGCAGATAAGTGAAACCACCCAAATGAACATACTCGATCTTTTGCTTAACAGAATTATCACTTTCAGACTTGGCATCTTTCAATGCATAAACGTCAATTTCTCTAGGAGCACTGGAGACATCTCCTTTTAGTGAAAGTCTTGGAGGAACATGATAAACAGAAACATTCCTCACCTGAATACTCCGACTCAATTTAATAGTCAGCGTACCATGAGAACCATCCATTGGCCAACACTTTCCAACATTTGTATCGCTGCGGATAGCCTCATACGCAGATTTAACATATTCATCGGAATCTGGAGAAACATTCTTCTTCCAAACAATCCCAAACAAGTTGATACCTCCACTTCCGTAATTATTCTGATGGTACTGAAACGTTGGAGATGTTAAAGTAGGAATTATCGACGCACCAGAAGCTTCAGATGCGTAATCAGCTGAACCAAGAGATTCATATTGCTTCTTCTCCAAAACTTCACCAACCAACTGCTCCAAATAGTCCTTGAACTCAGAATCGGTGACAATTGTTTGCTTAATAGTTGCAAGTTCGTCTGCGTTTTCCCGGCGCGAGTTTAAAATAGTTTCAAGCTCTTTTACTCGATCCTCCAAAGGGACAGTTTCATTCAGAGGTTGCAGTACTTGCTCAACAAAAGCCTCAGCTTCTTTCTCTGTTTCATAAACTTCGTTGACTTTCTCCGTCACAGCTGCAGCATTCGGAATAAAATCGGCTTCAGAAAGCAATTCTTCTGCAACGTCGGCAATTACTGTTTCATCAGGAATCGAAACACTTTCAAACCGCGACACAATTAAAGCAGAACCAATTAGAACCAAAACCAAACCAACCAGGGAAAACTTCCAGCTGCTGCGCGGTAGTGGATGTTCTTGTTGTTCATCGAAATCTACTTCGTCTTCTGTTTCAGCCACATTGTCGTATTCCGAAGCATCGGCCTCTGAACCTTCTAAAACAGAAACATCCTGTACATTCCCAAGGTTCTTATTAAATAATTGCTTCCGGACATTCATTCCTGTGGTGGTGCTTCCTAGAGTGGACGCTGCTGCAGTATTTGGGCCTCCGTAACGAAACCTGCCTTTAGCTTTCTTGTACTCCTGAACATCTGCCGTATTCATTTCATCCAGAAGAGATGTGATGCCCTGCGTAAATGGAGTCTCTTGGTTTCCTGTCGCAGAGTTTTCCTTGTCTGTTTCTTCTGCCAAATGCAAAGGCGTTCTAAGTTTCCTTCTGGAGAATGCCGACGATGCTCTCATTCTGTTTCAACACGAAAACGATCAGAATTGTTTCGATTTAGGCATTGAATACGAGAATAAAGATTGAATCGAGTAGCGTAGCCTGATGCATTGGTCATTAAAGAGGGTTGTGACAGAGATTAGCGTGATTTAAACCATAGGATAAGGACTTGCGCTTACAAATCGACTTATTTATTGTTCCCTGACCGAAATTACCACATTTAAAGCTTTTCTATAACATTCAGTGCGCTTTGATGTTACATTGAAAGAAGATTTCGTTCTATGCAACATCGTGATTCTATCGCTATAAAGAACTTGTTTCAGCTTTTTTTTGATTATTAGATATTCACACAAATGGCTACGTCTTTTCTGAAGGTCTTTGCATTACTAGCTACCATGATATTGTGCAGCGTGGCTCCTGCGGTGCCAGCCAAAACAACACGTTCAGTCTCTGCGACATCATCCTTGCATTCCTCGATAGGTTTACTGACGCGTCCAATGCAGAGAAGCTCAAATCCTGTTATAAAGAGTATGGGATATGGTATTGAAGCAAGCAATCAAGTCTTGAGTTCAATGATGGCGTCACAGCGCGCAAGAACAATGAGTGCCGCCTCAAATATCAAAGTGAATTCTGTTGGAGGAAGCAGAGCAGGAAGTGTTGCTCCACAACCGGGAAGTAGAGTGGGAAGTGTCGTAGTTCCGCAAGGAAACAAGGCAGGCAGTGCAATCGTACCACCGGGAAACAAGAACGGAATTGGCAAATTTGAGCTTGCTGCAGGTGGTCTCACTGCTGCTGCACTTGTTGGAAGCATTGCTGCGACAGCCGTTGAACTTCAAACAACGAAAGAACACGCGAAACTTCTTGAGGAATACAGAGAATCTGGTAGTCAGCAAATGAAGCCCAACATTACCATCACAATTAAAGATGAAGAAACTGGCAAGACTAGTAAGATCGTTCACGATTCTAATGATGATGATGATGAAAGATATGCCAACGCAAGAAGAAGCAATCAGCAAGAAGATGAGTCTGAAGAGTAAACAGAATAATAAAGAAATTCTTTTATTCATCTTTTATCTTCCTCCTTATCGAAAAAAACGGATATCGCGCTTGCCAATTGTTCACATAAGCGAAGTTTCAGATTCAAAGCCTTTAAAAGGCCAGACAGCAGCTCATTCTTGGTCTCTATTTTGATCACGAAAGCAAATTTTTTCTGAGGCTGCATTCACGTGGTAGCGTTCGCGTGGTAGCATCCACATGGTAGCATCCACATGGTGGGATCCTTGATTGTGATTCGTTATGAACCTTTGCTACATCGTGCTCTGGGCCCACATGGTGGGATTCCAAAATGCATAAAAGCCGGCCAATTTCCTGCATTTTTTATTTATCAAGATAAAATGAAATACGTTTTGGCTCTCACTGCTACTTTGGCTTTATTCAGTCATCAATCTCTTGCTGTTGGCTCTGTGATCTCATCAAGACCATCCTCTACTGCTAGCATTACTTCTAAACCTGGATCAGTGGTCGCTCTTCCGAGAGTCCCTTCATCTATGACACAAATTAGAGCCTCTTCTGCCACTTCTAATCGTGCTCTTAATCCGGTCGCGGCGTTGAGACCTCTGACAAAGTCTCCTTTGCAGTTGAGATTGTTGCAAGCGAAGCAGGCGATCGCCAGAAATGGTGGACAAACCGGAGCTATTGCCGGTGGACTCATCAGTGCTGGTGCATTGGCTACGGCTGTAGGTATGGCTGCTGATGCCAAACACGACGTTCAGCAGCTAAAAGATCAAGTTGAAGCTCAGAAAGAACAAAATGCAGAAACAACAACTACTGAATCTGGCGAGAATTCAACTGAAGCCGATGAAGGTGAGGCTGAATTAACAACCGAAGGTAATGAAGCAGATGAAGCCAACACCGAGGAATACAATGAAGACAGCGCGGTTGAAGATCCTGAAACATCAGAGGATAATGAAGAGTTCACCGAAGACTCTGAATAAGAACTTTTCAACTTCGAATAAATGCTTTTGCTCTATTCTTGAATTTGTTTTTACCTCCGTGGAGGATTAGCATAATTTCGTGGAGTAAACGCGTTCGGTTGAGGATGAGGTAAAGCATGTTGTCCAGCCATTTGATTATTATATCCGTACATTGGTTGCTGAAACGGAGGTTGAATCTGCGTTGTTTGTATGACTTCCAGTTCTTTGTAAGTCTTTTCTTCAAACTCTTCCAGTTTCGTGAAACTCATAGCTAGACGTTCAAACTGTGTTTTCCATAATTCAATCTCTTCGTCCTTGTCGTAAAGAAGATCAGTTTGCTTGCTGAGCATTTGTTCCAACGCTCTAATCTTCCATTGCTGATAATTTATCACCTTTTCAAACTGTTTGTCTTTGTCAGAACTAATAATCTTATCATCATCGTCAATTTGAAAGTTCTTGAAAGGATCATCCATTTCGCGCATTATCGATGATGGAGTGTGATGTGACACAGGAGCTGTTTCAATATTCTGATACTGTGAATAAAGACGTGGTTTCTTGGATGAAGCTTCCTGGGCGGAGTCTTTGATTCGCCTCCAGTTTGTCATTTACTTGAGAAGATCTTAATTTTGTTGAAACGACAATTGATTGATCCGCAACGGACCAATGAGAACCGATCATTCAACAGAGAGTCTTTTTCGCTGAAATTCCGTAATAAGAATTGGCATGTGAAGCAATATCGGTTATTTGGTACCAAACTGAAAATGATCCTATTTTATCATTATTGTCATAATGATATAATGAAAATGATCATACTTTTTCAGTAACTTTTTGGTACCAAATTAACGATCGTGAAATATGCCATGAAAATGCTCAAACAATTCTTAAACACACCCTGATATTCTTCACTTGTGACTGTGCTCTGTAGTTCTCTATTGGGTCGTTTTGTGATGAGTCTTGGCTATGTCTAACACGTGTCTAGAATGAGCTTGTTGAGCATGTTTCAATGATAATATCATGTTCTCACCAGATGCACTTGATTGCATCCACGTTTCAACCTTGTCTGTGTTCAGTATTAATGATTCTGACCTTTGACACCTGACCGTTGACACCTTTGATGTTTCAGTTGATCTTTCTTTGAAACTTCAATCATTTCAATCAATATATATATATATGTATATACATCGCGAGATATTTTCAAAATAAATTAATTAATTAAAGGTGCAGGGTAAACGGTGA